>KV428201.1:0-47426 GCA_001632355.1 Sistotremastrum suecicum HHB10207 ss-3
TTTTTTTGAAAATTCAAATTTGGATGCGCAGTCTGGCTGCTGAACTTGGGGAACCGTACTCGGCTCATGATCAGGCTGTGCACATAGGATGTGCTTAATGACGGCGTTGCTGATGAATGGGTAGATGGATGGACGGATGGACGGATGGATGGGCGTTATTTGACGGGGCGAGCAGATGAGGTCGGGCGTCCGAGTCTGGTGGGCGTCGAAAGTTGCACCAGTGAGTTAGTGGCGTCTTTCGAAAATTCCAGAAAATTCTGTCTGTGTCTGTGCGGTGTTTTCATGAGTTATACCAGTGAAGGCTCAGTCGTTGGTTAGGTGGTTAGGTGGTCAGGTGGTGTTGGCGGTGCTCTTGGCTCGTCAAGCCAGTCACGGTGGTGACATACATTCGTTCGTGTCTTGACTTGTATTCGGGATCAGAATCTGCAACTTTCATATCGTCTACTCGATTTTCAGGACGCAAAAATATGGATAGACTGATTCGAGATGGAAGACAGATAGTACTATGGACGCGTACGCATCGTTCGGTGAGTGCAACACCATACAATTAATACAACGGTTGACTTCAATCACGGCGACGCTTCCAGAATCATCCCTCCGAGTCTCTAAGTATTAGCGTTTCCTGAAAACAATGCATGCAACCGCTCAGCAGGGGAGGACCTCGAGTCTTTATTTGTATTGCACTTTAGTTCATACTACTACTCGCTGTAACGTCACGGACCATGGGCTGGTTCGGAGATCTTGCATGCCAAGACAAGCCTTGAAGCAGCGCCATTACCGGTATCGAGTTTGAGTCGGTATGGCGGTGCAGATTCTGAAATGGCAGAACACGACTTGTGGTCCCATCTCTACCTTTTTTGCATCCAGGTTTTTCCCCGCCAAGAGCAGATTGCGGATGAAGCATGAGGACAGCTTACCTATACTGCTATTGTACGACCCTTTCAGAATAACGGAAGTAATTCCTCAGATAGTCCGATGCTCGACATGCTTCAAGCAACGGTTATCTGATCCTCGGTCAGCTCGGTCGGTCTGTGACTTGATGTACATGCACTGTATCGCATCCAGACAGGGTTTAATTCGAAGAACGTCATCTGATAGCATCATCCTATACCTTGCATACAGAGCAAAGAGAATGACTAGACCTCGTGTTTCCTCCTCGCCACTGACTGAATAGCTTCACAGTTCGCCGCCACTGCAGCACATGGCGTGATCCGTCGTTCCTGGGGAAAAACGAGGCTGGGCCTGGAGGTCTAGGATTAATGGGGAAACCGAATTAATAGGTCGAGTGTCATGATGCGGATGAGTGGACATTGTGCAAGTTCACCACTCGCTTCGCTAACCAAAATCATGAATACTGCCGCCGTATTGTCTGCTGATCAAGCTGATTTGGAAGATTTAGGTGACGATCGGAGCAAATAAACCGACTGTACAGCGACATTAAAACTGATCGACGCGTCCGCGAGTTTCCTATAGTCCTTGAAGGAGATAAGTCGACGCGAGAATGTCAAAAACATGCGTTCAAATGATTCGGACAATACGGTGCCGTTGTAGGCGTCATGATAGTAGAGTGACCTGGATGCGATAAGGATGATAAGACGATCAGACTGCTATTGTAGACTGCTTTGGGACCAGTGGGTGCATCTGTTGGCCAAAAACACACACACTTCGATCGTTTAGTCAGGCGTAAAGTTTTCGATGCCGTTCTTACCGCGGAAGAAACGCGCATTCCATGAGGCGTATTCGGAGGAACTCTCGAGTCATGAGTGAAGCGAAGGGAACCGGCCGCCATTGGAGCTGTAAAGGTTGCTCAAGTGGTTGAACTCTGAGAACGGGCACGTGGGAAGGGTTGTGTTGGCTGGAAACGCGCTTCGGCGATCACCGAAACGTGTCTTCTCCGTTCGAGTATTAAAAGACAGGTGTGCTTTGTCTCTGCAGGTTTGAGACGTTCCCTTACTCTATTAACATGGCTCACACTCTTCCTCAGACTCCTCGAAAGTCAGCCGCTGCACAAAGTGCAGCACTCGCAGCTTTAAGCTTCTCCTCAGGCACGCCGATCGGAAGTTCGAGCAGCAATCCTCCTGGTATCGAACCGCCCATCCAGGAGGTTATGCTAAATGTGTTGGCTGCGGAACTAGACGGCGCGTATTGGATCTCTGACACTATCCTTGATACTCTTTTTCCGGTTGATCAGCGGGTTTATGATGGCGTGCGGAACTCCCCAGAGCTCAAGAGAGTATACTCCCTGCAGCCTGAACACCTCCAGGCTACACGGCGTCCATCCATCATGCACTCAACTGCCCCAACTGCACCAAACTCTCTGCCAGCGACCCTCCAAGCGTGGCCAGCTACCAAGGATGGGGAAAGAGCGCACTATCCGCCTCTACGTACGCTCATTAATACCATCTTGGAACTCACTGCGGCCCAGATACGCAGAAGCAGATTACCTGAATCTCAAGTATTGGGCAAACTGGTCTGCTCCGTCTACGACAGACAGGTGCAGGCGTCGAGCCACACGAAGATTTCAGGACTGTCCAAGAACCTTCTTAAGCCGGATTTGATTCTTTGCACTCGAGCCGTGGCGCCTACAGATACCTGCTGCTGGGGTGACCTCGATGTTGTCATGGAAGTTAAGGAACATTGGCCCATTTTGTTCAATCAAGCGGCAACCTACGCGCGATGCATGCTCGCTGAGCCCAGAGCCAAGTCAGGACACCGTCGGCGATTCTGTATCGCTCTTTTGTTTAATCACGACGATATGCATCTTACTTTGGCGGTATACCATCGCTCAGGATGCACCCGGACAATCGAGATGCCCATCTATACGGAGGCAGGATTGGACCGACTTGTGCGTATCATTGTCGGCATTAGATCGATCCCAGATCTGGAAGATCTGGGTTACGACGTTTCCAGCGACACCAACCCTCTCCTGAAAGACTTTGTCTACTCCAAGACACTTTTTTACCGGTCCAGCGTCTTGGGAAGGGCAACAAGAGTCGACGAAAGAAGTGATATTCCTTATGAGGGTACTCAGTCCTTCCTCCACTCGCTCTATGAGAGAGACGCCGAGGAGCTAACAGATGCTCTGAAGAGTGAGTTTCACCTTTGAGTCTCTGGCGATTTGATTTTACATGGGGCACAGGGACCACAATCAGGGACCGAGAGCCCGAGCGCCAACCCGAAACAGCCGCGCGCAGATCAACACGTATTCAAAAGGGGAAGAGTAAGATTTTCTCGTGTCTAAGTTGTCTATCAGTTGACACCTTTGACAGCTGTCCCAAACAATCCGGTACCTGATCGTGGCCCTGCTCCTCGTGAACCCCAATACATCGCGATAAAAAGATCGTGGGCTACGGATCGCCACCTTGTCGAAGAGGCGGCTTGCCTCAAAGCTGTGACCGGCATGTTCGGACTTCCTGTTGTTCTGGAGGCCACAAGGAAGATCCCCTTGTTGAAGAGCAGACGATACGACTCTACACAGCATTTGATCCCCTCCGACGCTATACGAGACCTCAAGAGATACTCCAAGGAAGCTCAAAAGCTCGTCCAATTGACTATATACCCAAACGCAGAAGATGACGAGGACAACGAAAATGAAGACGAAGAGGAGGAAGATGGCGAAGACGGACAGGCCTCAAACCCGGACACAGAAATCGACCCAACCATCCCGCCCGAAGTGCGTTTCCACACCCAAGCCATATTCGCGACCATTGGCCTACCCATCGAGAACGTCAAGAGTCCCAAAGTTCTCTTCATAGTCATTGCTCACGCAACTGTGGGTGAGTACATAGTCAATCTTGGTATTTCTCGATCTGAGTAACATTCGACACTGGCAGGTCATTGGAACATATTCTCGGAAGGTTATCTGCAGCGAGACGTCAGTATTGGGAACGTCATGATTTTGAAGCGTCCGGAACCCCGGAAAGTTGTTACAAAGTGAGTCTTTGATGCTGTCTGGCGATACAGTACTCTAAGGCCATCTTTGACAGTTTGGACTCAAAGGTTGCAATGGAGACCCAGAAACCATGCCAAGGTATGTTGATCGATGCCGACCATGTCATCCGATGGTGGAACCGAGGTCCCGTCCGTTCGGAACGTCGTTCAGTGAGTTCACGTTCAGGATTAGCTCCTGTCACTGTCCCTAAGCTGAGTCCAGGGAACCATTCCATATATGTCTCTACGGCTCTTAAAGAAGTGGATATTTTCCGAGAGTGCCGTGTTTCCCCACTCCGCGCTGGATGATCTTGAGTCATTCATCTGGATCATTGTTCACATACTGGCTGTGCGTGTTCCAACAGTAGAGACTGCCCGATGGCTCGAAAATCTTGGAATTCAAGACAAGGAGAGTCATCGTGTTACTCGAAAAGGCATGGCAGGGGACATCATCGACTGGTACGAGGACATAGCTACATGTCCCCGACCCTTGCAACCGTTCGCTCCCTTTTTGGGCAAACTACTCCTCCTGTCAAACGTCGGGGCCAAGGCTGCAACACACATGGAAAATATGGGCACACGTGGCCAACTCACAAAAGAACACGTTTATGAGCGTTGCCGGGATTTCTACCTAAAATACTTGGCTATATTTTTCGAGGCTTCGGAGGCTCTTCCTGATACATGGTAATGGGATTGTTTGCTTGTGTTAAGAGTTGAAGCAACGCTGTATACTATGACCGAAATGTGACTACTAGCTACAGGGTAAATGTCGAGTTAGTCAGTAGTGTGAAAGGACTGGTAGATGTCCGACGCGATCAGACTTCTCAGTCTAATGCCGCCATCGCCCGACCTCGCTCTATTTGTCGAGCTCACCGACAATATACATACTTTCTTATGCAATACTTAAGGAGCAGTGGACATATGGCACAGGGGCCATCATTGAGCGCTATCGAGCAGGATCAATCATTGGAGACTTTGCGCTGTGGAGCTGGTTCCAAATCGAGATTGCGCGTTTTCAAACTCAGCTTGGGCGTTCCGGCTCTATTTTCCTGGCTCTAATTTTCTATCGCTCTCATATCATCACGATTTCTGACTATCAATTGCTCTGGCCGCGTACATTATGTCATATTACTTCACATATGCTGCTGAGTCAATAGCCCAGGCCAAACTAAGTGTCAACGGACTAAGAGGACGATCTGAAGGAAGATGGCGGATAACATGATAAAGACGGAGATGTGAGAATAACAAAGTGGCAATCTCAAGGATCGGAGGGTGCGTGATCGATAGGACGTTGGAACTACATGTGTGCGGGCCTGTGAGTGTTCAATAGACTTGATCTGCGTCCAAGTTCACGCGTGCCGACATCCACCCAAAATTCGAGCCCTCGAACCGCTCGGCGGCATCCTATTTCTTCAAATCTCGTAGTCATTCTTCCAAGGAGGGGCAAATATGAAGAAAACCATCGGACTTTACGTCCGAGAGTGTCCGAGCAGAACGGGCTTGAGTTACTCAGGCTATTGCATCGTGGCCATAACTCTCACTGACGTTTTCAACCAATATTTCGTCAAATGGCTTGGTCCTGGAAAATTGTTCTGGACTGTTCCGGTCCCAGAACACTTTATCATCACTCTACTGTATTCTTTGACAACACCGGTACCACAATCCAACAGGGCTTGTGAATTCATAACTCAACTTCAGATGAATCCTTGCAAGAGCTCACGCGTGGGTATCCCGATATCGGGCCACTTTCTCTATCAAACGCACTTCGCCTCAGCATTGAGTGGGCGGTGCCGATAACAGGTTCTTGAATCCTTCAGGAGCACAGGCACATATGTCAGAGTTCGTCACCTACTTCCTACTTCTGATAACACCTTACAGATATCCAACAGATCCAAGGCAGTGTCTTCGAAACTTCATCAGAAAATGTTACTAGTAATTGATGCAGATCACGCAATAGGATATCGCACGAGAGACAATATCCAAACATCCATTCAAATCGATAACCATCGAGCTGTAGGTTTCAACGATGACACCATGTCTTTGTATTGACAGATTTCAAGGGCACACTCATATATTTATCACTTCGGCTTCTGAAACGGTTGGTTGAGTCTGCAACGCCGTCAAGCACCCCGTTCAACCTCCCCTATTCTGCTGCGCATGACATGGAATCTTCCGTTTGGGTGCTATTTCATGTGACCATTTATCGCGTCAGGGTGAAATCTCGCTAAGCGTGGTTGACTCACCTTCGCTGCCAAGACGGAGTACATAATCTGTTACTGAGACGGGGTATGCGATATGCGCTGACCATGGAGCTGGAAGAGCGTCAAGGGGCGCGAGATCCAGCTCTGGCGCCGTTTCTACCATACCTGATCGAACTATTCATCTTAGCGGAGAACGGACGATACGTATCGCCGACGACGGAACAATCTGCAGAATGTACGCAGCTCAATGAGCGCAGGGACGTTCCTACGTTCCTACGTTCAGCGAATTTTATCATGATTTTTCGGCAATCTTGCTTGACGACTGACCTACTATTATCTCCGTCAAAATACAAACGATCTGTGTCAAACCTCAGTCGGACAATCAGAGCACCTTCCCAAGGTGAAAAACAGAACAAACAATTTCATTCGTGTTTTCTAATGGTAGCTCGACTGTATCATAGACAAAGACTAAAATCAGGAGACTTTACATGATCTCTTGAGCATCAGAAGAGCACGAGTCTGTGGAGCGTGTGGTGCTATTGAGCCGTGCTCTAACATCCAAGCTCGCCGTCTACGTTTCCTACGCAGTTATCTGTGGACAAATTCGAAGATCAGAGTTGGTCTGGTGAAATTGAGAAAATACTTGCTTGTCGCTATGCATGTGCCGGAATGAGGGTTGCCTTCGACGTCTTTGCAAGTGCAACAGAGTTGACCGCTGGAATTGATAGAGCAGCTGCTGCAGGATGACCCATACTCGCCACTGTATCATACAACTGATCAGACTGCATGAGTACCAGGGGAGGTCAGGCTTACTTCGGAAGGCAGATGAGATTCCCATTCGAGTTACCGACACAAGTGTTGAAATCAATGGAAGCCCCGGAATGCGGGTTTCCACTGTTGTCCTTGCACGTGCAGGTCGTTTTGCAATCGGACCCACTGCAGCTGAACTTGCAGGAGCTGCAAGACGACAGAAATCCCGAGAATTGGCCCAGAGCCGCTGTAGAGAGCAGCAAAGGGACAACTATAGCAGAAGAGAAAATGTGCATGGCAAGAATGGATGGGTAAGTGATCCTATGATGCTCGAGTGGGTTGAGCGGATGCAGCGTAAGCACTAGATGTGCAGGCTTTATATGTGTACTCTAGAGCTTGGACGGAACATTCCCCGAGGAGCTCCGATACAATGTGAGGCTCGGTGTCGACCATGAGACTAAGCTGCTGAAGGGGGTACATCGAACAGAGTGAGGTGAGTTCAGAAAGACCCTTGTGTAGCATTTCGCTTCGTATGGGACTTAGCAAGACGGGGACTGGGAGACACAGATGTTGGCTCGGTCCTGAAAAATCGCCAAACCAAAAGAAACAAACAAAGTGCATGTGACTCCTCTGGGAGCGACGAGACTCAAACAGGCTTGAAAACAATCACGATGAGGAAATCTTGGCCGGTCTGTCTTTGGCTTCGGTCATTATTCGGGTGGCCGAACTCGAATGATTAGCTCTGAATGGGCGCATTTCAAGACAAGAGAGAGCTGGTGATACGGTCGAATGACCTTCAAAAATGTTGCTCAAGGAGGATCACATTCGCCGGCCCGAGATTGCAATGAGAAAATCAGTCCTCTTGCTCAGATCGGACTAATGACAAAGAGGTCAACAATGATCTAGGCGACGCCAGATTGCTCAGAACGCGAATCGGAAGCCTTCTTCATAGAAGGTTGGTAGTTCAGCCTCAGAAGATGCTTTGCCGCTCCCACCAAGTCCTCACTTGTCTTGTGGCGAGGTGAGGCAGTCAACGCTCATCTGACGATCTCGAAGAGTGTGAGAAGGAAGACAGACCGATTTCTGGGGGTTCGGATGAGACTCGAGACAGATTAAGCCAGAACCTCTCAGTACTTCGAAGGTATGATGAATTTGTGTGGCTTAAGTCTTTCACGATGATCAGCCGGGTCCTGTCCGTGGAATTTCGGAAGCATCCGACCTGGGCTACTGGCACATCTTTGCCCTCCCCCTGCGTAAAACATCGGTCAGCGAGACGTCTTGTATACTGTACCGTGAGTTCCATGTGCGCACGAGTAATGCGCGATTTGCGTGGGCCAAATAGACGCGCGTCGGCGCCTAATCCCAGAGGAGCTGATAGACGGGCATCAGTATCCTTGCAGATCCATCCAATCGATCGAGACCATAGATATTTCCCCAATTCAATCGCTTGTCTTGCATCTCGGTGTGCCGATATACTTCAGTAGTCAGCATCAATTTTCCCAGCTTCGAACCCCCAAGTTCAGATGAGTAATACTGTAACTGAATACTCGAGGATGACTTACCCAGTCACTTTAATCACAGGCTTCTCAGCCATATCCCTGGACAATGGATACTGGTAGTGCTCCTGTATGTGACAGCATTCACATGAAATACAGGTCGGTAATAAAATGCTGATAAGGAGTCATTGAGCTGAAACAAAGTCTGCAGCATGGAATCGTGCCTGCTTCGCCGTCGCCCTACTTCCAGGCACATGAAGCCGTACGACACCGAAATGCGTGTCCGCAGTTTGAGCATACCACGAAGAACGATGTCCAAGGGCACGTATCGTACATAGTTTACCCATTGTCGATGGCGCTGGAACGTTCATGTTAACGTCAGTCAGAGAAGCTAGTAAGTGTCGGCGACTTTAGAAAGAGGAGACCATACAAACGTTTATCCATCATAGCATGATAGCATACATTGATTACAACTTGCCACTTTTAAAATGCCGCCTCCAAATTTGATGTTCTTCGCTCATAACGGACTATGAAACCAAATACACTTGGGCTGCGTACTGCCATCAGAAGGTCATTAGACAGAATCTGGTGAGATGGATGAGAGCAGAGCGCACGGTGCGAGCTCGACTGATGGCAGGGCTGTACGTGTGACCGAGTTCGCCGGAGCGGCAATTTCAGCAAAGGCGAGATTTACATGCATGATACGTACAACTTGAATGCAGATTTTCGTTCACGTTCGCGATAAATGGATCTCGATGAGTTACAATTCAACAAAATCAATTTATTGAAGTCCGTGACTATTGCTACGTCTCTCTATCCCTTGATCTCTCTGTCTACGGATTTTGTTTCGCTTTCTCCGCTTCGGTTTCGGCCTCTTTCCGGGCCTTTTCGGCCAACCGTTTCATTCTCCGTTCCCGGAATTTATGGCCATTTATCATCTCGTAATGCATCATAGGATATAAAACTACGCAAAGCCCCCCAAATATAACAAAAGTCCATCCCGGGTTGATTGCGTCGATTATCAGTTGTTCGACGGCTACCAGAGCGGCACCGGATGTGCATCGGATAAGATTATTCTGTCAGATAATATCAGAACGCCGGGTTGTTCAGCCGAAGCCGGAAAAGTTTCTTACGGAAGCGGTGATGGAGGACCCTTGGGTCGGGAAAAGATCCATGATGAAGGTTTGAGATATGTTCATAATCGCGATAAACGACCACCCAACTAAAAGCAAAGCGTCGGCAGAGGTTTCAGATGAGAAACGAGAAATGGCCCACTGAAGAATGAAAGAATGAGAGGCACGGATATATGAACGCCTGCTTCAAGACTCCATCCATACCCAACCGTGCAAGCAACAAACACGGCCAGGTTATATGGAATCATCTGTAATCGTGCACGCTCCAACGGGAAATTGACGTCCATTTTCTGTTCAAAGGGCGATCTCGGCTTCTCGCTCTCCTCGGGATTTTCTGAACTAGATTCTGCCTTTTTGGCCTTATACTCACGCTCGGCGGCTTTGTAGTGCCTGTCGAGGAGTTTTCCGTTCACGTACGAACCGGGGATACAGCCGCCGCCGATAGCGATGTAGCATAGACCAATGTCGGTTTGGGTGAGGAAAGGATACTTTTGTTGAAACAGGATGGAGATGGTCGTCGAGACGCCGTAATATACCGCACAGACAACTGCGTTGGGCAGGAGAATGAGGACAACGTCAGGGTTGACGAAGAGGCGGGCAGGATTGGCCCATGGCTTTTTGGGAGGGCGTTGGGAGTTATTGCCGGTCGTGTAATTGCCGAATCGGATAACTGGTCTGAGGAAACGAGGAGGTGGAATCGATCCGTCTCCAACGAGACTTCTGAGGGTCTCCGGTAAGACTCTGATCAAACTATGAGCATCCGAAAGCGCTGGTTCTGCAAGAAAATACTGACAGAATGATGACCACTAGAACACATCCAGCAAAAATGCACATAAACCAGAAAATGGCTCTCCATCCCAAACTACCGCTCAAAGCGCCCCCGATTATGGGTCCGAAGGCCGGTCCGGCCATTGGTCCCTTCAATCTCTGTGAGTGGCGAGATCATACGTATATGGATGCCATTGCTTACGAGACTGTACACGCCGAGGAAACCCCCTCGCTCCGCGGGCTCGGCGATGTCAACTATGAGTCCAGCGGAGATCGCGACGGTACTAGCACTTCCGGCGGCTTGAAAGCACCGTAAGAGCAAAAGTAACCAGTACGCGTTAGTCGGTGTTAGTGCGAGACCGACGCATGATAAGGAGAGGGTGGATAGGCACATGATGAAGACGAGCCGTCTGCCATATCGGTCGGCAATAGGGGCCCAGAATGCAGGAGCTGGGTGGTGAAAAATCAGGTAACGTTTAGGGTGCTTCACTAGATCGCACCTATGCCCTGGAATACCATGTAGCTCGTAACGGTCAAATTGATGAGCTCCAGCGACTTGTGAAATTGCGTGGACAGCACTGGCAGCGCTGGAAAATATATATTGGCCGTCAACGGACTGCATCAAAATTTTAGTTTTTTTCTTTCATATCGTCTCGTTGAATCAACAAAGACCTTAGGAGCGCAGACAGACTGGCGAGTGACACCAGGAACCATTTTTCACGTTTACTATAAACGGAATAACGTTCTGCTTTTTCGGCATCATTCGACGATTTCGACGGCTTTTCAGACTTGTCTAGCTCGACCACTTCGCGATTAACGACGGAGGGGTCTGCATCGACATTTTTATCGACTTTCGACATGTTTCTACGTTATTTTGTGCGCTGTGCTATATGTGCTTGTTGGGGGATGAAACTGCCGCAGGGGATCCGAGACATCCAGGTTTTATGCAAGCCGGCGCCGCTGGCCATCAGTATTGCGCGGCAGCGTTCCGAATGATTCGGCCGACCTTCCGACGGCTTATCTCGGCCGGCATGATCGGCATCCGCAATTGAGCGAGGAAGTCCGTGGAGTGTTCGTGGAGGTCAAAGTAGAAAAAATGTGATAGTATGTTTGCTACATTCTCCAAAAATCGTGGGATTATGGCATTGGATCAACGCAACATCCGGGTTCGATATTTTGTCTTGTGTTAATATTTGAGTGAATATTCGTTCCCGCGTCGATTTTCCAATAGAGGCTAGTCGCTTATTCGTATTGCCGTTACTTTTGATGTCCGTCAAAGCTCGGAGTCGTTGTAATCGTGATGACACAAGTCGGACTTTGAGAATAATTCCGCGAGCTAGACGCCGATTTCTTATCACATTCGACAAAGCTTGCTTCGCCACTCAGCTGAACTTCACTTGCATGCATCATATGTGGCAAAAGTTTTGAATCCGTAGTTATTTTTGGAAGCGCGGGTCTCGTAAAGCTATTGGAGGGACATTCTTCTGTACATACAGTATCTTTGTTAAGGATGACTTTCTCGATGACGACGTCGAACTCGACTATCAACTTATTTACCAACAGGATCAGCCTCGGTCGCCACTCCACCGGTGGCCAAGTCCTGACTAGCCTGCTGAATTTGAACTGGGAATCTCTCGATCAATTCAAGGAATGGGTAGGATACTATGAGTTCGTCGAGAGTCTTCTCCGGCAAGACACTGAGCGCAGAATTTCCTGCCACGAACCCGTTGGGGTCCACGCCCAGGGCTGTCATATAAGCGGGAACGTGCTCGGTGTGCGCAACCTGCTTCCACTCATCGAAGTTCTGTGGGATAGAAGGAAGGGTGCTCGTGAAAGTCTGACCCGGCAACGGAATATATTTGATGTTCGAGGGGTTCACCATGCCGACGGCTGCGAAGATGAGAAGTGCCAAGGTGTCCGCAAGTCCGCTAGGCAGCGTACCCCACATTGTCGGAACGTGATGGAGGTTCTGATTCGGGTACGTCTTCTTATCGATGGACCAAGCTTGCGGAACTACGTCCATGGTATTGTAGACGTTCCTGTTCCAAGCCTGCCACACCTTCGAGCCTGGAGTGCTGGGAGGGTTCTTGGATGCGAAGAGTTTGACGAAGTTGAGGTTGCCGGGGGTAGCACCAGCTGTGGGATAGGTGCAGACGTTCGACAATCCCTTCGAGAGCTGAAGGACGAGGGCGGTGGTGGGAGACAACGCGCCGCCAAGGGAATGACCCGTGAAAATGACGCGGGAGCCGGACGGGATCGACGAAAGGAAATTGACGATGGTGGTATTGGGACTCTTGGCGGTTGCAGGTGCAACCGTGTTCAAGAGAGTGTAGACCCCGATCGCGGTGCCAAACGCGATATAAGGGTTGGCCGCGTCGTTGGGATTCGGGTCAGGGGTAGGATAGACAGAAGAATTCTTCGCGAACTGGTTGATATCGACGACACGACCAACTTGGAAGTCCAAGTCTGTCCAGCCGAACTTGCTAGCGGTACCGGCGATAGCGATGACGTAGGTGTTGAAGGTGCCATCGGGGAAGACAGCAGCCTTGTTGTTGGCGATGTACCAGGTGTTGTCGGGTCCTGTGTTGGCGTCGTCGTCGAGGGTGTGCTTCCATACGGTAGGTCCCCAGACGACCTCGTAACCCTTGAGGCCCTGGCTAGCTCCTTTGCTGATCCAATTGGGAACCTCGCTCTCGATGGCCTTCTGAAGGGCCGCCAACGGCGCTTTCCTGGACCCCAAAGTGTTGGAGGCCAGAGAAAGAGCGAAAGTCTGTTGATAGATATCCCAGGCAGGCATGGTAAAGGATACTAGTAGTCTGGGATAGAATGTCAGCTGTGGAATGGAAAAGACGGGATTGTCGAGACGACGAACCGGTTGAGTGACGATTGAAAGACGGTAGGACTGATCCTGGGGCTTCACAGAAATACCAGAGCATTATTTATAGGCAGTCAAATCAATTGGGCGCGAGCGAGAGAAGTGCCTGCACGGTCCCAAACAATCGATCAGACCGGAAACAAATCGACTGAGGAGGCAATTCAGGAGAAGCCGTGATCGTGGGCGGATAAATGGTACCGAAAACACCGAGAAGTGTGGTTCCTGGCGTGCACAACGGGTATGTGCCTTGCCCGATTCGGGATTACCGATGAGAAATACACGTTCGACGGTTTTCCGTGCTTCGAGGTCGGGAATACGATGCTAGGTACTGGGTATGATCGATGCTACGCATGGTCGCGCCAGCAGACAATTGACAAGAGCGCACGCTTTGTTGACTAGGACCAAGGCACGAAACAGTGTGAATAACAAATTCAGGTCCTAGATTCCCGCTGCAATTTTGATTCCGCGAAGTATGACAGGCATCGGGAGCGGACGCGTAGAAGATAGCATTCATGAGCAGCAGTCCCGCTGAATAGATCACATACAGCACAAGTCGACAAACCTCATTTCAAGACGAGATACGAAGTGAAGTTGACGCAAGTTGATGCGTTTGCTTCCGAGCATCCGATCCGCAGACAACGATTCCGTGGAGATCGTATGGGTACAGATAATGGCACGTAAATATCAACATAGAGCTAAGGACAGATACACGATACTATCGAGGTGCGAAATTTGTGGAAACAGGGCGTGATAGGAGAAATCCGTCGCAACCATATACAGAATGCTACGCTTCCGTCGTGTCCGGATCCTCCTCCTGCTGGTTCAAAATCACATCTAGTAACTCGAGGTATGGTTGCGTTTCAGCGTCTTCACTTGACAATCCCTCTCCGGTGAATGCCCAACTTTCAATTCCCGCAGCTTTCAGGTCCACGCCGAATTCTGTCTGATAGGCGTAAATATGCTGCTTCCCGAATGTCTGCAACCATTCGAGCCAAGTTTTCGGCGTGGAAGGAGCCTCGGGGTAAAAGAACGCGACGGGTAAAGGAACGAAATTAATCTTCGAACGCTTGGTGCGCGCGGTCGCACCACTGACGAAGCCCGACACTATGTTTAATAGTGCACCGGATAGCTCGCCCCAGAATGTTTCGATATTCGTAACGTTTTGCTTCGGGTGAGCCTGCGCATCTGATGCCCAGACCTGGGGTACAGGATCCAAGCTACCGGCAACGTTAACGTTCCAAGTTTGCCATGGCTTGGGACCGATGGCTTGGGGAGGGTTCTTTGCCTCGAAGAGTCGAGTGAAGTTCTCATTGCCCGGAGAAGGGGCAGCAGTGGGGAATGCGCGGATGTTGCTCAACTTGGTGGAGAGTTGAACGGTAAGGGTGAGGGTCGAAGATAGAGCGCCGCCCAACGAATGACCCGTAAAAATGATGCGAGATTGGGGAGGTACGGAATTGAGGAATTCCACGATCGTAGTACCGGGGCTCTTCGCGCTTTGCGGAGCCTTGGTTTTCAGGAGAGTAGCGACGCCTTCTGCGGTTCCCAGCGCGATGTATGAGTTCTGAGCGTCATTGACGGAAGATGGTGGCGTGGGCTTGGGGGACCATGACTTGGCAAAGGCATCGAAATCGACAACTTGGCCGACTTTGAAGTCCAAGAGCCACCCGTAGAGCGATGCGGTACCTGCGATGGCGATGGTATATGTGTCGAATGTTCCATCGGGGAAGGCGGCGGCGGGATTGTGTGCGATGTACCAGGTATGGTCTGCTGCGGTGAAAGGATCACGCCACGGGGACTGAGGATGCTTCCAGAGAGTGGGGCCCCACACAACCTCCCACCCCTGAAGCCCTTTGTTGGCTGCGTTCTGAATTTTGGCCGGGATGACTTGTTCAGCAATCTTTTGAAGCTCTTTCAACCTCTTCTTCTCTTGTACGGCATTGGAGAGCGAAGAGAGCGCGTAAGTCTGTTGAAATATGTCCCAAGGTGCCATAGCGAATGTCTGTGATGATACTAGGCTACGGGTTTGAATAAGCTAAGATTTGCCAAATAATCGGACTGCTCACCAGGGAAAGACTTGGATGTAGAGGACTGTTGGTGAGAGCTCAGGGAAGGTCTCTAAGTACGACACTTATAGAAGCTACGCGTTCATAGTGTTTCCCGGAGTGAAGAGTTTACCGCTCTTCGAGAGTGAAAGGCCGCAGTATTCGTTCCTTGTTCCTACGCGGCTTGCCAAAGTCCTAATTATAGGACGAGGGCCAGGATGGGTGTTAGCCCCAATAAAGGTTATTAGTCTCAGTGCCAGACGGTTGTATTATGTCAAGCTCTCTCGAAACCGGAAAGCATCCTGTCGTATAAGGTGTTCGTGATGAAGCGCGCAAAGAAAGACTGTTTCCGAGATTCCGAACTTCCGAACTGAGCCTTCGGCATGTTCGGCATTGGCAAGTCGTTCAGATTTCGTAGAGTCTTGCAGTTGCATTTAATGATATTATCTTGCAGTAAATATCTACGAGGAGAAGGAATGAAGAGTTGTGTATTCACTTTTGTCGGTGATTTTTTTTTTTTCATAGCGCTACTTACTCTGCCAGGAGAGCAAAAGTAGAGCCCGCAACGGACGACAATTTTTGACGATATTCTCTTCTTTTCTTTCATCGATAGCATATAAACTAAATCCATACGAAAATTCAGTTCTTCCATTGACATTCGGGAGCGCTCCGAACTCACCCACCGGTTACAATTGAAGTACAAAACGAGGGTAGTCGCCAAGTCGAGCGACCAGAACCCCATGCGTATGCATGAAGGCTGTGAATGAGGGCTCTTCTTAACTTCACCAATCGGAAGTTTCTCTTTATTAAGAATCGAGGTCTCAGTCGGCAACTGTTTCAGTCACAAAGAGAATCAAGATTCGGCTCTTCCGGTACAACACTTCCGAAGGTGAAAGATCCGAAGATTATCTTATCAAGATCAATCCCGATGGTGGAACAATCTTCTTTGAAAATTCTGATTTGGATTCCACGAGCAAGTTGCTTGCATACTACTTAATCCACACTCTTACAAAAACTTGTATATATAACATCAGGGCCTTCGACTACGCTCAAACGGTTCCGGATGCGCTGATGACAACCTTTTTCTTGGGGTTGCCACTGGGCGTTCCGACAGACTCGATGGCTTTGACGAGCTCGAAACCTTCAACGACTTCGCCTGGAGAGGATATTAAATTTTGATAAAAGTTTTCAAACTATTCAACGTACCGAAAACGACGTGCTTGCCATCGAGCCAGCTGGTGACAACGGTAGTGATGAAGAACTACAAATTTCGTTAGTTTTGAAACCTGACATGAGGAATGGGTTGGAACGGACCTGAGAGCCGTTGGTGTTGGGGCCAGCATTAGCCATGGACAAAAGACCAGGCTTGGTGTGCTTGAGCTTGAAGTTCTCATCTGCAGAGCGCCGGTGAGCTCTTATTCTGTAGAAAAGCGCAGAAGCGAAATTGGGAACATACCAGGGAATTTCTCTCCGTAGATGGACTTTCCACCAGTTCCGTTATGTCTGGTGAAATCACCACCTTGAAGCATGAATTGGGGGATAACACGATGGAAGCCGGATCCAGCGTAACCGAAGCCATTCTGGCCAGTAGCAAGCTCGCGGAAGTTGCGAGTAGTTTCTGAGGGTCGATGTGTTAGGTAGCAACGATACAAGCGCGTTTTTCAGACGAACGAGGGACGACGTCGTCATAGAGCTTGAAGACGATCTTGCCTGAAGGCTTGCCGTCGATGGTGATATCGAACTAGATCGCGGCGTCGATGAGGGCGTTCTGTAGTCATTTTGGCGAGTTGAAGGCTTACATAGACGTTAGACATGACTGATGGGAATCGATGGGAGATGGTGAGTGAACGGAAGAAAGATCGAATGGTCGGAGTCGGCTCTGTTCGATCTCCTATTTGTACGAAAACTCGCCCCACCCTAAAATCCGTCAAATAGACGGCTTATAAAGCGCATATACCAGGTCTAGAGTTGGAGCATGGCGCTGGTCATCGTCGCCTTAGCTGCGCTACCATTCGTCGGATACAAATCCGCACAGACCGTCGCGGGCGACTGCCGCGACCAACGATACGCCCTGCGATAGTTCTGCTCTGCTGGGAACCAGTGATTAGCATTATGCTCTGCTATTGGCCATTTGATTCTCGTCCCGGATATCGTTGTTCCTCTCCGGAACACTCACCTGACTAAGATGCTAAAATGCTTCGCTCGACCACATCGCGTCTTGCAGCCCTCGCTCAAGTAGCCAGCCAGCATTCCTACAGGCCCAAGCCAGAAGGAGACATCAGCTCAGTCTTTGCATCACTGTCGAAGGACGCTCATAGTCCTTTGCCTGAGCGGTATGGCACTCTGAAGCGAGAAATTGTTGGAGAAAGGATGGAGGCTATGTACCAGGGCTGGAAGGAGTTGCTGCCGTCTCTGAAAGAGGAGCTCGAAGTGATCAAGAGCAGTGGTAACAAGGTATGAGCCTAGTTGCAAGTAAGTTGACCTCAGATGGATGTCTTACTTCCACCAGGTCATTCCTGAGATTGATGCTCAAGTGGCACAGTCGGCAGTTGGACCAGGGAACAATGTCATTGCGACGATCAAGAGGCGAGGAGTATGCATCGTTCGTGGTATATTTTCCCCGTCGCAAGCTTTGCAGATGAAGGAGGACGTTATCAAATATATTCAAGCGAACCCTTCGACTAAAGGTGTGCCCTCATTACTTCCTCATTCGTGCGAGCGTCGACTGAGCACGTTCCATACAATAGCATTTCCTCCGAATGATCCTCAAGTCTTCGAGCTTTGTACGTGCCAATGCGCATGGTCCACCACCATTCCTTGTTGAAGCGTACTCATCTCACAGATTGGTCTCCTTCGCAAATCAAGGCTCGAGCCGACCCACGAATGCTCTCTGTACAAAAATTCTTCCTCTCTCTGTGGCACGACCAAGACCCCTCCCATCCGCTCACCGAATATCCCCCAGTTACGTACGCAGACCGATTGCGTATTCGACGCCCGGGTGATGCGAAATTCGCTCTTGGACCACACGTCGATGGCGGAGGCGTAGAGCGCTGGGAGGATCCGATATACCGGAGTGTGTACAAGAACATATTCGAGGGGAAGTGGAGGAGCTTCGATGCATATCGGATGGGGGAGAGGCATGACGCCAATATGAACATGTACGAGAGTGCTGGAGGATGTAGTGTCTTCAGAGCTTGGCAAGGATGGGTATGCACGTCTCACTGAGTACAACGTCGAACCTTGCTGATTTTGTCGACATAGCTCTCGATGTCCTCTACTGGTCCTGGAGAGGGAACGCTGAGAGTCCTTCCACTTACTCAAACATCTACGGCTTATTGGCTCCTTCGTCCATTCTTCTCGCCTTCTTCCTCTGATCCCTTCGGACCTTGGAATCCTGACCCCACATCGCTCTATCTTCACGGAGCTACCCCAGGGCGTGGACAAGAGATGTCGGGAGCTACACATCCGCACCTTGAACTTTGCCAGTCTATGGTGAGTGTACCGAAAGTTGAACCTGGAGACGGCGTATTCTGGCACGGCGACTTGATCCATGCGTATGATATACAGTCTTGTTCCGATAGATTCATTTTGATGCCATTTGTGTAGGGTCGAGAACGTGCATGCTGGAAGTTCGGATTCGTCGGTGATGTGTTCGTTTGCATTTCCTTTGCGCTCGAGTCGGGTTTCACGGCCGCTGATGCTCTGCGTGCAGACATACCATGCGTTCCTGGCACTCCCTCCAATTTGCGATACGTGTATGCTCAAAGGTACGTGCTGATGTTCACCTCGCCTGTGTGTGCATAGATGAAGCCTGTCATCAGGGATTCATTTACGTCCGGGATCCCACCTCCTGATTTTCCTGGTGGACAAGGCGAGTCCAGGCATGTCGGACGGCCATCGGCAGACCTGATCGCAGAGATTGGAGGGGATGAGGCCTTGAAGTCCATGGGTTTTTAAACACGAGCGCATTGACCCTCTGCCCTGATTTTCATTTCTAATATGTACACACATGACAACATTTATTTCATACACCCTTTGTAGGTGGAAATGGAGGACGGCAGTGGAGATATAGCGGCCACGCCTGCTCATCAATACTCCTTTTTCTTCTCATCGACCGACAGTCCTCCCGGGCCCATATTCACAAGGAGGAGCAGACCGCCAACGATGGCTGGGGAAGAAGTCATGTTAGCATAAGCGACTACGATGAATATCCCCAATGGGGAAGAGACGACTTACAGAGAGTTTGGAAGAAGTCATATTTCAGGAAGTCTCGCTGGGGATGCGCAGAGTGAATGCTCCACCAGTTGTTAATGAAGACGTTGAAGATGCTCAAGACGATCACCAGGAACGCGGCAGACCATTTGGCCTTGAACCCGATGGCTACCATGATGCAAGCCGCAAGGCCCACAATGGAGACAAATACACGCGCAATACTCCATTGGCCTTGGAGAATGAACCCGATGAATAGGAAAATGAGGAGGATACGGCCCGCGAGTTGGAAACTTTGAAAGAGTCCGTTTAAATGGTGACATCATAGGTGTGAGAAGATGAACACGTACTATTTCCTACGATCGTTCTCGCTCAACGAGGGCAGACCGGCGAAGATGGCTTTACGACTAGTCATTGAATCGGAAAAGACCATTAACAGGCCTCCGACCACACTGAGGTTACGGAGGAAGAAGTTGAGGTCGAAGATGAGACCATAACCGAAGCCTTGAACGATGACGACTGCGAGCAGACCACAGACTGCAAATTCTGAATAGCGTTTGAGGATCACAGCGGGTGCGCATGTGATCATGGTCTGTGTTCCCATCACGGCGTCAGAAATGCCAACGTGTCAGACTAAAAATGCAACATACGATGACATTGAGGAATAGGAAGAGGTTTGAAAAGAATTTAGGGAAGTGTCTGTGTCTATTGTCGCCCAGGCAGTCAGGAAAGGCTCGAAAATCAGACATGGGACCGTACTTTTCAAGATACCAGCACTGGTCACTCCATTGCGTCGTGATTCGCCATGAGTCCTCAAGGAAAGTGACAACGATGAGGAACCGGCCAATGCTACCAAGGTGTGGGCGCAAAGGCTGAGAGTAGATATCGATGAGGTCTTCGATTTTTGACGCTATTTGCTTGATCTTTAGGAAAGGGTCGTCGGGGTTTGGTGCTGGCGACGAGGACTGGTATGGGCCACCGCCGAAGCCTCTGGAATTTCCAAGACCATTAGGGTCGACGTTGTAAGAATTTGCAGGCTGCGGACGGGCGATGTTGATTCGGGAAGACATGACTGGATATTAGGAGCAGAACGACCAAGCGGAAGAGGTCAACCCAGTTTTAGCTTCCGCACCCACGCAACGCGAAATGGACATGTAGACGACGCCAATCAAACGCCTCAGCCAAACACAGCATTCATCACAATTCTCATAAATATTCAGACGTTCTTGATCATCACTTCGCCGCGCTACTACCATCTTCGCTGCTGTCGCCTATTCTCATTATTAACCCTCTGTCTAAGATCCCAAGACTATTACAACTCCATTTGATCGTCTTTCTCCCACCCAGGATTTTTCTGCAGCACTACAAAGCCTTCCAACACGTTCGTGAATGGGAAGAATTCTTCCGATGCCAACTCTGCTCTCTCTGTCGTACCCAGCCGCACTGGTGTTTGATGCGTCTGGAAGCCCGAGATCGTTCTTGGCTTACCGGCCTGGCCCACGACATCAACAGCCTGCATCCCAACATGATCAGCGCGTGGCAACAACCGGTTTCTGATGACGACTTTACCTGTCCGACTCTGACCGTCACTGGTTTCGACTTCAACTCCTCGTCCAAAGTGATCATGAATCTAGGATACATTGCTGCCACGATGAAGAACAGCATCCAATGTGATGTGTCGAGAATGACTAAGGTTAAAGTGTTTAGTGATTTGATGCCCGAACGAATAGAAGGTGGCGATTGACTCACATCCCTTGGCATCGGTAAATGCGACAATGGTAGCGAGAAGTCCCGCGACCGCCGTTCGGCTCATGATACCTCGATCGCAGAAGAACGGGTTAATCCCAATGGTGCCCTTGCCCATATGCACCAGGCCTTGGGCAATGCGAACCATAAATAAGCAATCCGGCTCCTTATAATAATAACCGGCAAGTTGCCGAAGCATCTGAGCCAATCGGGCGTTGTTGGTTCCAGCGCCAACAAGACCCATGGCAAAGATAGCATTGAGAGCGACGCCAAGGTCATTATCGTGGCTGTATTTTGACAAGGTATCCACGACGGACATTTGGGGATTTGAAGCGCTTATTAAGCCGAGTGCAAGGGGGACGGTTTTTCGAATTGTCGGTTCGCCGTAGTGCATCTGATTAGACATCAGCTCAAAGATAGGAACCAATCAAAGGAAAGAACACACTAAATGATTAAAGGTTCGGAGTGCCATCTCGGCTCCGATGTCCTCACCCATGGCAACGATAGCGATACCGATAACAGCGAAGGCCTGGAACGTATCATCCTCTTTCTCTTTGTCGATGTGATCGTCACAATGGTGAAGCAAACTCTGGATCTTTAGAACATTGCTGGTCCCAGCCCACGAACATACTTCCACGAGAACCTGAGCCTGTTTCGAGATAGGGTGAGAGATGGCTTTAAGCGTCTCGAGCGTAGCGTCCGAGGCGTCTTGTCGACCTACACGAAATTAAGCAGGAAAAAGCAGCAATGTCAACAGAACAAACCTAGATATAACAATGCCAGACCCAGCGCCATAAATCTTGCCCATTTCTCACTAAGGTGTGCATCTTCGCGCTCCATCAAGGTCTGCAAAATTACGCCCGCTACGTCACCGCTACAGCTGCCCACGAAGATGAAGCCAAGAGCAAGTGATGTCAGAGAAACAACCTCCATAGAGGCTGTGTCGTCTTGAATAATTGGCAATAATAATGCCAGCAAGTCTTCGCGATATGATCCAATGTACGCCATACCCAGACTACGGAATATCAGACATGAAGTAATTTATAAAGAGGGACTGGCGTACCCCATGATCGCATTAGTCTTAAGGAGAACACTCTTGTTCTCGACATGCTCCCCAAGGAGGGCATAAGGCGCGTCGGATTCCGTCCGTACTCCACAATTAATGAGACCCGTCGCGAAGAAGGCTCCAGCCTTGATGTACTCCTCGGCCGAATACGTATACTTGTCAACGTGTGTGAGACCAATCTCGGTGTCCCATAACAAAAGCACTCCGAGAGATGCAGCAGCGCTCGCCATGCCTAAACTCAAGTGAGAATAAGATACTGATGACATTCATGCGGACGTACCGTGATCTTTATTTTTGTAGACCCAACTGCTACCTTCCTCGGCTTCAACCATGAGTTTATCGTTTCCGAATCCAGCGTTCACGAATGCATTGACATATGTTCCCGCCAAATTCGCTCGAGCGGAATCAACATTGGCAACTGCACCCCGAGTATGTTCCAGATGCGACTTGTAGACATCCTCAAGGCTGTGAGGGGCTTCAACACCGAGTTCCTTGCCAAACGCACGGAAATGATTCGATAACTGAACATTGCCTAAGCATTCGAAGAGGTCTTCCGGGAGCTCCGGAGGGGCTTCATCTGAATTCATCAAATCTTCGGCAGGCTGCAGCCATTCAATAGGGACATGTGCGCGACCAAGGAGGAATGCCAATTGCCGGCGCATGAGTCTAAAGTACTCGCATGAGATGGATATCTCAATAAGATAGACGCATATACGCACTCATTACCGGGCGCACGGAAGTCGGACACAATGAGCTCTTGATCCCATATCCGGATGGCCAAGGCAAGCGCATCAGGGAAGCGCTGGTGATCGAGATAAATGCCATGGGCAGTTCGAAGGAAGGCGACATCGTCTGGAGGGACAAGGAGGTTGACACAACTAAGAGGTCAAAGTCAGCAGCGTCGGGCGAAGTCAACGAACAGGAAGATGACATACCTAACCATGTAGGCACAGACACGAGCGTAAGTATCCTTGTCCACTAAAGCGCGGATTTCGTCGATGCACTCCAGCTCTTCCAATAAATCGACGGCATCTGCTTCAGCATTGTGCCTGAGGAGGAATCTGCAGCATTCCAAAGCCAGCTCGCGCAACTGCTTCGTGTCTTCGTCTTTCTCTTGTCGCACAGTAAACTCGGAGCCCAGTTCTGAGGCAAGATGCCGGATGTATTCGTGACCCCACAGCCCTGGGTCGGTACGCGTCGTTGAAAGTAGACGGTATTTCAAAGTACCGCGAGGTTCAGTGTCCGAATACGTCATTGCAAGGACGGACAGAATATCTGCAAACAAAGACTGGGTAGAGATTAGCTTCGATGGTGTCTCATCGTCCGCTGAATAACCAACCTGGTCGTCGGATGGCTCCCAAGTCTCGTAGAGCTTTTGTAAATCAGGATAGAGAGGTCGAAGGAATTTAAGCGGTTTAGGCACGGATGTCATGGAAGAAGTGGAAGTTCGTATGAGCGTTCTTAATGTTTCTAGAGCTGGCCGGTGCAACGATTTGTCTGATTCCTAGACGGTAAAATGACAGTGAGCAACACGCGACCACAGTAAACCGATCGCAACCAAACCTTCAGACGTTCAGCTAACATCTCAAGCTCATTCTTGAGCTGAAGGTCTTCTTCCGACTATGACCTGAATAAGCCTCACATAATTGCACACCATTAAATGCGCACCAGCTCATTCTCGTCCTTGCCATCTTCCTTCTCCTTCTCTTTGCCTTTGTCGGTTGTGGCTGGCTTCTCCTTATCGTCCTCTTCTTTCTTCTTCTGCTTGGGATCCTCGGAACGAATGGGCTCTACAGGAAGAGTTGGTGCGGGCATAATATGAAAGACAGCTAAGTAGGTAACGCGTCCACTGCGACGCGCGTTCGAGTCGACGCCTTCAACGGTAATAGTTCAAACTCCGATAATCCTAATCCTTTGCATTTCTTTACAATTGGAAATGTCTAAACGAAAATGGGATCAGCAAGCACCTGATGCTGGCAACGACGCTCCAGTATCGAAAGTCAGCAAGACCGAAGATGGAGGAAAAACTGCTACCGATGCTGCTGCTGCTGCCGCCGCCATCGCCGCAAAAATTGCTGCTCAATTCTCAGGGCCAGGGGATACAGAGGTCAACTTGATTGGTGGAAAAGATCCTCACGATGGCGATTTCATCGAAGATGTGGATATCAACGACGTCCGAAATCGGTATTTGTTGACGAAGGGCTCGACTCAGCAACAGGTGTGTCTTAACATCAGGGTTAGGAGGCGTATTCTCAGCTGTCACAGATCAACGAAGAAACAGGAGCATCGGTATCTACCAAGGGCGTATGGTATCCTGACAGAAGCAGAGCTACCGAAAAAGATCCCCCGTTGTATCTGCACATCTCCGCTGCTTCCAGGCAGGCGATTGAAGCAGCCAAGGCCAAAATTCAGGAGTTGATCAACGTTGATATGGGTTCGCTCGTTGAAGAAAAGAAAGACATGCGTCGAGAAAGAGTAAGCAATTCTCTCTCTCTCCTATACCCTTATTTATTTTCTTTCAGCGTAAATGGCCGGAAGCCAAGCTGACTGTCGGACTGGAATCCATACGCAATTTCAATGTCAGAGCCAAAGTAGTGGGCCCGCAAGGCGTGTTCGTCAAACATATCCAACAAGAAACAGGGACTCGTGTACAGATCAAGGGCCTCGGATCCGGATTCATTGAACAGGAAACTGGTCGAGAATCGGACGAGCCCATGCACATCCACATCACGTTGGTACCCCCGCATCAGCTCTAACGGGCATCCTAACCAGACAATCCAGTGGCCCAGACGAACAGCAGGTTTCACGGGCACGTATACTAACTGAAGACTTATTGGAGGTTGTTCGAGCGGAACACGCCAAAACTTATGTCATCGTGCAGCAGCAACAAGCAGAGCTCCAACAATTGCAGGGCCCATATGGTGCATATAGCGGATATGCAGTACGTCGTTGTTCAAGCAATAAAGCCAAGCTTTCCTTACTGACTGAGTTCAGGGTTATGCACCTCCTCCTTCTGGAGCGCCTCCGCCGCCGCCTCCAGGAGATGCACCACCCCCACCGCCCGGAGAGGCTCCCCCTCCCCCTCCTAGTGGCGCGCCTAATACAAATGGGGCCTCTAATGGGGCAGGCGTACCGCCGTCCTCCAGCGATGTTGATGCGTATACCCAGTATTGGTACGCAAGATATCCGGCCCTCCCTGCGCTCCCATACTCATTAGTCTGCAGGGCGGCTTACGGCTATGATGTCAATTCTGCTCAATTCAAGGAATGGCAAGCCAGTCAACAGGCTCAGTATGCCCAATACTATGCCACGTACGGCGCACAAGGTGCGCAAGGTGCCGGTGGACAAGCCCCTCCTCCTCCGGCGCATGCACCTGAGGGTGCGCCGCCTCCACCGCCTCCACCTGCCCCCTCAGCATAAAATATGGATTTTATTGGATTGAAAAGAGGTCTGTATATTGTCGTCGGTCATCACGGTCTGTGAACGCTTTCGGGCGTATGCTAAGAGTCGTTCTGGTATTAGACATACGGCGTTCGAACCTATCTCAAGAGTTTCTTCCAGCGCCGCATTGCTGTGCGATATACTGATTTTATTGATGATTTGCGCGTATCTCATCAGTGGATGTTCCAGTAACTGTGGCTGACCTCAAACAAATATTCCACTCATCTCTCATCTTCTCTTTCTATACCTTTTGGCATTTTCTGGTATTATGCTTCCTGTTCTACTCTCTCTCAGCCTATTCAGGTTTCGATGATTGGCAGACGGTGATCGAAATCTAATATCTTCGCAGATCTTGTTGCCATCTAGTCTCTTTCGTGTCATTGGGCGTATTTGTCACAGAATCTCAGTACATATAAAAACTTCGCTTAGCTTGTAAATCACACCCGTGTATCCTTAGCAGAACGTCGATAGTGCACAAACATCGTATGATGTCACTGGTGTCATTACCGGCTGCACTTCTCAGTCCCTCGTCGCCTGAACTCGACTCGCCCTTACTCACGTCCCGTCTGCACCATGTCCAACTTCGTCCGGTCTGTAGCTGTGATCTCATCCTATATATATTCACCTAATAAACGACCCTGTGCAGTCGTATCGTCTCTGGGAATAAAGCTCGGTTCAAAGATTCAGATCTCAAACTCGAGCTGGACCTCGTATATCTTACAGACTCAATCATCATAATGGCATGCAAGATGGTACTCTATCATCTGCCTCTCCCCTCACACGCGACATAGGGCTATCCAGCGTCCTCATTCGAGGGACTGTACAGAAATAGGCGAGAAGATGCAAAGAAATTTCTCGACACACGACACGGGAATGACTACTGGGTATTCAATTTGTCAGTCTAAAAGTATAAGATCTCCAGGCTGGACGTCGATACGATGAAGGAGATAGCTGCCCTTGGAAGGAGAACTCGTATGACCCTTCGGTCTTCGAAGGGAGAGTCAGTCGATATCCGTTCCCAGATCACCAGTAAGTTCATTAGGATTCTCATTCTAGCCTTCTCAATCAATATCACGGTCTTGCAGTGCGCCACCTTTAGCGATATTGCCACTTGCGGTGAGGGAAATGCAGATCTGGCTTGCTGGTTCGCCGAACAGAGTAGTTGTTCTTCACTGCAAGGGTGTGTTGTCATTGCAGTTGGCTTTTGTATCCTACTAACATTCTGAGATAGCTGGTAAGGGACGATCCGGGACCTTAGCTTGCGCTCTTCTTCTATCGTTGGATGCTGTTCCGACTCCACCCAAGCTCGAAAGAAGCTATACGAAGCACGAATGGAACCGTCTCAAAGCTTCCCAAGTTATAGACGCTGTGGAGGAGAGAGTAGAAGTTCTCGAAGAAGCCAAACAGAAGAGAGCAGGAGCTACATCATCGGCACTCGGTCCACTAGATTCTGTGGCTCAGAAAGATCTTGAAGAATTTCGGGATGCATCCGAGTGGACGAAGGTCGAGGCCATGAAAGAGGATCTTCCGCCTACTGCCGCTCCTATTCCCGAACAGATACGACATCCATTGATCGCTGCCGATATCCCTTCTCGCACGACTCGTACTCCTCCATTGGACGACGTTTTGTCACTGCATACACAGCGCAGGATGAAACCAACTACGGGAGGAAAGAAATCACCGCAAGGTGTCAGCATACCTTCCCAGCGACGTTTCCTGCACTATTGGTCTCAAGTGCTAAGTGACACTGCTCCGCCAGGTTTCTGGTCTCTTTCCGAGCCTCTAGCCGATGCGCCGCCGGCCGTCCCAAAGAAGGCCGTCATCCAAAAGGTGAAAATTAGGATTGCGGAGCCTAAAGGGACTAGATTCCGTGTCGTCAAAGCGGTCAATACCGTACTCGAAAGAACCGGACAGGGCCAAGTGCCAGTCACCGGTGCTGGAGACCTGTGGGTCAGTCTCGCAAGTTATGATGAACAATTCCTCAAAACATTGGAGAGATGGGAGAAGCACACGAGACAAACTCATCACTTTGGACAGCGCAAAGAAGGCAGCGAATCGTTGGACGGTGCTCAAATTCAGGATCTATTTTCTGATGGGAAATGGGACAAAGGAAAGATGGTGCAAAGTTTCGCTAAGCTAGGTCTTGCGGATCAGGCTGTCAAAATAGAGGAGAACGAAACGGTGGGAGGGCAATTGATCTTCGATCCTCATTAACTGACTGGACGAATTATAGAATGCCCCCACTTTATCGTATGAATTAGTCCCTCTCACTGATGCGGAATGGACCGTTGTGCAAAAAGCTATCGAGGCGGACTCTGGAGATCCTTCATTCGACATGCAACTCGAAGACCATGCTTCAGCCCTTAACGCAGAAGGTGATGGAAGTGGGATTATTGTTGATTCTACTCGGGAGATACGGATCAAGCTGTATATGGGTCGCGTAAGTTGATTCGTAAAGTCAAGCGGCGCTCGAGATTTTGATCAGTTTGTAGATATTCATGGGATGGCTTTGGTTTATTCCTGCTTTTCATATGCAAGGTGGCGAAGAAGCGACACACTTCAAATTGACGCGCAAAGAGATTGACTTCCCTCTGGGACCTGGCGAATGGCTCATCAATGTGGACGTTCAGATGAAGTGGTGCTCTTAGTTGGATAAACACGGTAACTTCGGAGAAACTTTCCCATTTTGGGGATAATATTCCGCTCGAGACATTTGTTTGTATGACCTCTTGAACAATATGGAAATTTGGAAGTGTAGCTGTGGTAACTGTGCCACTGCCACTTGTACAGACAAAGGTGCAAGACAAAAAACGTTGCGTTACGTCAGCATCACCTTCACCCAGTGTCAATATTTAAGTGCAGAACGTGCAGGTTGCGACGCGACGTCTCACACCCTTCACCTTAAAACTGGGTTGTCGACCATCTACCTATCTGTCTGATCAGCTGCGCATCCGTTATCTACTGCGAAAACGCCAGGACTTTCTGAACATGCGCAAACCTGCTCCCCGCAAGTCTGTGAAACAAGCAGTGAAACCAGTCGCCAATGCATGCCTCAGGTCTGAAAAATGGACGGAGGCACGTCGAATTCTGAAGGAATACCTCCACATCGGTGCGTCCCTTTTTCTGTCCCTTCATACGTGTGGAAGGCTAACCTGTCCCTGTGCGGTCTTAAAGACACCGGCTCACACGACGGATTGAAGAAAATAAACGACCAGTACTCACAAATCATGCCACCCTTGAGGAAACTGTATCGGGAAAATAGAAGGAATTACGTGGTGATAGCTGGCGTGATCGGTGTGCTTGGAGAGATGTGCGTCGATGCCAATCTGCGGGATAAAATCTACGAAGATGGTGTGTCTTTCTTTCCTTTCGTGGCGCCTCGCGCTTGACGCGTTTTATCTGTGTTACAGAGTGGCTGCCTAGGATGGTCAGTCTGCTTGAGCATAAAGAGGGTCGTGACAGTGCACTGGAGGCATTGGCGCGTCTCACAGCCCAACGCGTCGCGGCTATCTCACAGGACCTCGCGCTCAATCATTTCGAGAAGCTCTACTCTGCTCTTCTAGATTCCCCAGTTGACTCCGACCAAGCTCTCAAGGTTATCAGAATCATGGGAGATGTTCTAATGTCAGCCATAGATGCCATGGATCCGTCGACGTTCGCAAAGTCCTTGACCCAGACCCGGGTTGACCCTCGGAGGTTCCTTGACTTCTTGATGGATCGAATGCAGGGCACTACGCTTGTCGCGTCGACGGCTTCCAACGAAGAAATAATGCTCGTATCCGCTCTCGCTCAACTCTATGCCGACGTTGTCCTGTCTACGCCGCGTCACCTACAATTCTTCGTGGCATGTCTCAGAAGTTCTTCTCTCATCGTCCGATCGTATGGACTGCGCGTCCTACGTGCCATTTGTTGTCAAGAAGATGGTACCTACGGGCTCGACGACCCACAACGCATCCACGACATCCGGATACGAGGAGCCATTCAACAGTCTATGGGAGCCGAAACTGAATATGACCACAGACTGCGGACGCTCCTTGGAAAACGCGGCAAACAGTATTACGATCCAAGGACATTGCTCAGCGTCTGGGATATTGTCAAAGAACGCACTCTCGACCTCGACCTGTTTCAATTTGGAATCGACATCTCGCAGGCCATACTGGAGACGAAACAGGCCACCTTTCCATTTCCGTTCCGCCGAAAGAGTCACTTATATCCGTTTGAAACGTGGACCGACGTGCTACCACACTCAGCGAGCCTTCTTCGATCGAGCTCCGAATTCGACAAGGCGGACATCATCGACATCGCATACTTGACATCCCTCGGAAAGCTGAAAGATGCCGCTAGGCTCGCGCGTATAGCAGCCAAGCGATCTCCGAACGTCGGCTTTTGGTATGACGTCATATCAGAATCCTCCTCAGACCCTTCAGAGTCCCTTCGAACTTGCCAAAAGGGCCTTCAATGTCCCAATCTATCTGCAATGATCCGATACAATCTGCTTCTCCGCAGCTCTGTCCACTCGTGGACGCTCGCGCTGAATAAACTCAACCACGGCCGTCCCGACGACGTCTCGTGGAATCAGGGATTTACATATCTTGCCATCTGTCACGAAAGCCTCAGATCTGCTCTCAGCATTGGACCTTTGGACGCGCCCGGCTTGATCGTTGTTGCCGAGCTTTCCATTCTTGTCAACATTCTCATCCACGGGCCTGACCTAAGCTCGGATTTAAGCGAGATAGAGGTATTTTGTTTCGAGTTTAAGCGCTTTCGATTTCTTACAAGCCCTTCTAGCCTATCCTCGAGAAAGCGCGTGTACTCACAGATCTCAATGATTGCCTATGGGAAGAGGAATCTATTAGCTCATCCGAAGACGATTGCACCATGGTAAAGGACATCGTTCTGGAACACCTTCAGCCTGCGTCTATCAAGTGGAAAGGTTTTATCCAATCGACGGATCACTGCGTATGGGCCGAGCGTGAACGTATAGCACATCACAAAACTCCATGCGCAGAAGAAGAGATATCCGGCTTGGTACAAAGCTTTCAATTACCAGCGCGACCGTCTTTCTCTCAGAAGACGATGTCTAAATTATTCAGCAACATCCCTCACGACATTCCCCTCCAATCCTGTTCTTGGTGTCGGAATCCAGGCGCCGCTTTATTGAAATCTGCTGCTTGTGAAGAAGAACTTTATTTCTGTGACCAGATTTGGTATGTCTCGTTCTGATGTGCGATTCAATTCTGCTCACAAATCTCTAGTGAGAAGCTGCATCGGAATGAACATACACGACATGATGAACCACTAGAGAGTTTGGCAGCTTTGGCCTAAGTGATACATGAAAGTAAACTTCATGATCTTCCTCATCGTGTTTTCTTGACATTTTCTCACGCATGATTGTTCAGAGCCGCCTCGCTCCTCTACGCCTGCCTCTATTGCATTACCACGTCTCCGACTCAATTTTGATTTTCTTCCAGTCCACCCTTGTATCAAATAAACCGACCCCGAACTAGCACCAGAATGGCTTCCGCTTGATAGTTTTGTAATCCGAAGATAGCATCGATGTGTACGATCAGCCTGCATTCATAAGCCAATATCGTAGTATAAATAATACTTCTCAATTCAAACTCCCGTCGAAACCCACCTGAGCGCCCTTGGATCAACTGCAGATAGTCTTCAAGCTCGAGCTGATGATTATTTCTCTGTGACAGCTCCGTGACGGGACGCGTTTTTCTGAGCCGCAGTCATCACATCCCAAAATTCGTTCAAGATGGGACGTCCTGTGGTTTCTCTCAAGGATCTGGCTGAAGCGTGCAAGCGCTCGGATGACTGGAAAAAGTGTTGCTGGATCATAGGAGAATATTTTGACATTGGTCAGAATTTTTCTCCACCGCTATCACGCATTTTCAGCCAGATTCTAAAACGCGTCTTTCGTGTGTGCAGATACCGAGTCACGTCAAGGGTTCAAAAAGTTGCACGAAAATTATGCCCAGGTGATGGCTGGCCTGCAGAGCCTCTGGATGGATAATAAGAGTAGCAACCGCATCACTTCTGGTGTGGCCGGGGTTCTTGGGGATATGTTGGCAGACGCGGGAGTAGCGAAGAAGCTCTATAATGATGGTAACAACCCCGCTCCATGATCTTCAAGCTTCGAGGTTGGCCTAACGTATCTCGTTCAGGGTGGCTTCCGCGCATGGTCAGTATCCTTCAATATGAAGAATGCCGAGACTGTGCTCTAGAAGCGCTATCGCGATTTGTCGGGCACAATTTTCCAGACATCTGCAAGGATGTTTCTACCAACCATTTCCAGAAGATCTCCCAGGTATTCTTCGACGTGGACACAGACACCGAGGATTCGGCCCAAGCCGTCAGGATAATGGCCAAAGCTCTTATGCCTACATTAGGCAGCATAGAGACACCGAAGCTGATCACCATCTTTGATCGTAACAAGATCAAATTCAAGAAGATATTGGATCGTCTGATGGATAAACTTGAGAATCCCCTTCCTCCTCAATCCCCTACATCCACTTGTCACGAGATCGATTTAGCGATTGGGCTGGCCTATTTATCCCCCGACCTGGTGCTTTCTACGCCTCGTTACCTTCAAAGCTTTGTGGCATGCCTTCGAAGCTCTTGCATGAAGGCCAGGGCGAAAGGGACGCGCATCATCTATGATCTCTGTGTCGGAAGAGCTGGACGTCCGAAACCGAATAACATGCAACAAATCGCGAACGCGTGGATGAAGGGCTATCCCCCGGAGATCGACGCGTTAATCAGAGACTATGGAGAGGACAGATGCCATGCTAGTGAAGGCATCAATGGCCTCACAGCTTTCCAGGAGGTGGTCGCAGATCGGACCATCGACTTGGATTTCTACAAGTTTGGGCTTGCCATCGGACAGGCCATGTTGGAGACCGATTATGCTGTCTTTAAGCTTCCCTTCGAGAGACGAAGTTCGAAATATCCCTTCAATACTTGGCTCGACGCTCTGCCCCACACGGCGAACGTACTACGTTCAAACGCCGAATTCGACAAGGCGGATATCATCGAGGCCAAGTATCTTATGGTCACCGGAAAATGGATGGCTGCCAAAGATCTTGCCGAGAAAGCGTCGAAGCGGTCTCCGAAGATCGGTTTCTGGTACTATGCCATGTGTATACCAATGGAGGATGCAGACTCTCTTCGAACAGCTCAGAAGGGACTACGATGCCCAGGCTTGTCCCTCTATGTGCGACACGGTCTTCTTTACCAGGCTTCCACCCGTGCCTGGGAACTTGCACTGAAGGCACTCACAGGCCCTTCCCCTAGCGATCAACTATGGAGTCAGGGGCTGGCATATTTAGAACTGTGCTACCAAAATCTCAAAACTATCCTCACCATTTCTCCTCCTGATAGTGTCGGCGTTGCTTCGCTGGCTAACCTCTTCGTTCTCGCTCACATCTTGCTTCATGGTCCGGAGCTGTCTCCGAATCTTGAAGAATCAAAGGTGATTTCTGCCCTGTCATGTCGGAAACATTCAACAGTGCTGACTTGATCTGGTGGTTGAAGCCGATTGTCGAAAAAGCCCGTCTTATTACGAAACTCAATGATCTGATATGGGCTGAAGAGCTCGCAAGTGCACCGATTGCCAGCCAGATGGCAAGAGAAATCATTCTCAAACACCTCGTTTCTGTCTCCGAGAGCCGATCAGCTTTCATTCAGCATACCGATTCATGCGCATGGGCAGAGCAAGAGCGGGGCGACGACGCGAAGCAACCGACCACGGAAGAGGTCTCTAAGCTATTCGAGGGCGCATCTATCAGCAGCTCTTCTGAGGATCCCAAGCGATCGAAATACAAATTCTTCGGCACAGAACGTCAAGAGATTCACCTGTACCAATGTTCCTGGTGCCATAATCCTAGCGCTGTCCTACGCAAATGCGGTGTTTGTGGGCAGGCGTGTTATTGCGATCAACAGTGGTACGTGTCCTTAATTCATCACATCCAGTGGTAGTGATGACTCCGTCTTCAGTCAAAAGTTGCACTGGAAGGAACACAAAACAGTCTGCAAATCACCAGAAATTTCCAAATAAGGACCATCACCCAGCTGACTGGAGACCCCTCATTCACTCCGATAAACTTATTCAATACTTATCTTGTCGTGCCATACGTGTCCCGCTCTGCCTTGTCGGCGACTATCTACTAGTACTGATAAACCGCATTTGTACTTTTCAAGTTCATTTTACCACATTCCCAATATTTGGAGCCGTGTTCCTTCGAGTTACCTTTTATTGTGATCACAATTCAATCGTCATTATTTTCGAGCGATCCTAGTCATCTTAAGTACTGCAAGTGGAGTAGCAGATCAGATTGTTCTGTGTGTTTTCGGCGACCAAAAGTTCCAAAACATTTTTGTGTTGAAGGCTATTTACGGCGCCAAAAATGGGTCTCGATCGAGTCACTGCTCGACTACAAAATTTGCCCTCGCTCTCCCTGCCAACTGACTACCCACGACCGACGGGGGCGACGAAATTGATCGAGGCTGACTATTATGAGACCTCCAGCGAGCAGACTTCCATAAGTCTGCTGAAACTCGCATTATTTGAGGACGAAGAGGCAGAAGCAGACGACACTTTACAGCGACCAACAGTCTTCCACCTCGTGCTTTCAGCTTTCCTCGTATTATTGCACAGATATACGGGTGACAATGACATCGTTATTGGCTCTTCGTTGGCCGATGCTCAAGATCCCGTCATACTAAGACTCTCCCTCGAATCGAACGATAGTTTCTGGTCGGTTGTGCGACGAGTGCAATACACCGAAAAGGAGGCTTCTTCAGATATTGTTCCATATGAGAGCGTCGTCAAGGCCTTGGGAAGGACAGGTGAAGGCGTTGAAGAACCACTTTTCCGCGTGCGTTTCTTTGATGAAACGGATCTTGTCATGAAGGCCCCCTCCTCTGGCAAGAGTTGGAGTTCGACGACTGATCTGTCTATTGTCATTACCCGCTCGACAGCCAAATCATCTCGTGAATCCATCACGCCTCCTTTCGGGATCCGTATCCTCTACAACTCACTGCTCTTCACCAGCGCAAGGATAGTTGGCATCGTGGACCAACTATCCGCACTCCTCAGATCAGTCTCTAGGGACCCACTTCGTGCAGTGGGATCTGTTCCCCTACGAACCGTGGAACAGAAGAAATTGCTCCCAGATCCATTGGCTGATCTGAACTGGTGCGACTGGAAGGGTGCAATTACAGACATCTTCTCGCGCAACGCTGTGGAGTGGCCCGACAGACCTTGCGTCATCCAATCGATTCCAGCACCCGACCTCGTAACTCCCCAAAAGACAATCACCTTCTCTTATGGTGCCATTCGGAGAGCCTCGAACATCCTGGCCCACCATCTGTTGAAAGGAGGGATCAAAAGGGAAGAAGTCGTGATGGTTTATGCTCATCGCAGCGTCGATCTTGTGGTGGCGGTTATGGCAATTCTTAAAGCAGGAGCAACATTCTCCGTCATTGGTACGTCCTTCTATCAGTGTCAATACGGTTCCATTTAATTTAATTAGACCAGATCCTGCATATCCTCCTTCACGACAGACTATATACCTCCGAGTCGCCAAACCTCGTGGATTGATCATATTGAAAGGTGCCGGAAGTCTCGCTCCCCAAGTCCGCGATTTCATTGTCGATGAGCTTGCTATACGGGTTGAAGTACCTGCTGTAGAGCTCCTGTCCGACGGGTCCATCCGCGGTGGCATCACTGAAGAGTCCGAGGTTGATGTCTTGAGCTTGCATCAGAATCTCGGAGAGATAGATCCGAATGTGGCCCTTGGTCCTGACAGCATTGGCACTTTATCTTTCACCAGCGGAAGCACTGGCATTCCCAAAGGTGTCAAGGGTCGACATTACAGCCTCACCCATTTCTTCCCATGGATGGGAGAACGCTTCGGTCTCAGCTCTGACTCGAAGTTTACGATGCTCAGCGGGATTGCCCACGATCCTATTCAGCGAGATAGTGAGTTAGACTTTCGTTTCCTGATACATTTACTGATCGAAAGCACCTTTAGTGTTTACCCCACTCTTCTTCGGCGCCGAATTACACGTCCCCACTGCTGATGACATTGGTACTCCTGGACGGTTGGCCGAATGGATGGCCGATAGTCAAGTCACTGTGACACATCTGACCCCCGCCATGGGTCAGCTGCTATCCGCTCAGGCTACTCGTCAGATCCCGAGCCTTCTAAACGCATTCTTTGTCGGGGATATTCTCACCAAGCGTGACTGTTTACGATTGCAAGGCCTAGCCGCCAACGTTAGGATCATCAACATGTACGGTACTACCGAGACGCAACGTGCGGTGTCGTACTTCGCGATCCCCAGCCTCTCTTCCGACTCTTCTTTCCTTCGGACCCAAAAGGATATCATGCCAGCAGGGGAAGGAATGATCGATGTTCAACTTCTCGTTGTCAATCGACACGATAGGAACGTTCCTTGTGCAGTTGGAGAAGTCGGTGAGATCTATGTACGGTCTGGCGGGCTTGCAGAAGGATACCTAGACCCTGATGCTACAGCGGAGAAATTCATTCTCAACTGGTTCAGCGCGTCCGGCAAGGCCTTCCCTGATCTCATCCGACATCCGTCTCATGGGCTGGCTGGCCCTGAGGCACTGTACTGGAAGGGGATTCGTGATAGAATGTACCGCACTGGAGATCTTGGAAGATATCTTCCCGATGGTCGAGTAGAATGCACCGGACGTGCAGATGATCAGGTCAAAATCCGAGGCTTCCGAATTGAGCTCGGGGAGATTGACACTCATCTAAGTCAACATCCTCTCATCCGCGAAAACGTAACTTTGGTTCGTCGTGATAAGAACGAGGAGAAGGTTCTTGTGAGCTACATTGTGCCGCTCGAGGGCCCGCAGCTCGATGACTATGAGAGCGACGTCCTTTCTGGGGAGGAAGACAGCGGGGCCATTCGAGGCATTCGAAGATATCGCAAGTTGATCAAGAGCATTCGAGATCATCTCAAAGTGAAACTGCCTAGCTACAGCATCCCATCGAGTGAGTTCATCCTTTTTTTACTAAGCGAGGTCAGAACTTGATCTACGTCCAGTATTCGTGCCCTTGAAGCGGATGCCTCTGAACCCTAATGGAAAGATAGACAAGCCTGCCTTGCCTTTCCCGGACACCTACCAGGCGCCAACATCAGATACGAGTCGTGCGGTCAATGATAGCCAAAAGACAACCCCGACCGAGAATACTTTGCAAGGCATCTGGTCAAGCATATTGCCGAACGCTCCGAACCCAATACCGCTGGACGAGAATTTCTTCGATTTGGGCGGACATTCTATTTTAGCGACGCGACTCATTTTTGAGATTCGCAAGACCTTTGCTCTACAAGCGCCCCTTGGCATGGTGTTCGACAAGCCCACTATCGCGGCCCTGGCAGCCGGTATCGACGAACTTCGTTCGGCCGAGTACGGTCTTCCATGGGACGGTAGCAAAGAGGCCACATCCTCTGACCGACAAAGCCTGACGGTTCCGAGTGCTGCGAAGTCGAAGCCAGCACCGCTGTCACCCCCAACTCCAGTTGACTACGGCGCGGACTTCGATAAGCTTGTGACCCAACTCCAGTCGTCATACGCATCGACTGCACCCGAATCTGAACCTTTGGCTGTGTTCCTGACCGGGGCTACAGGTTTTTTGGGTGCTTTCATACTGCAGGATTTGCTTCAGCGCAATAACGTTGCCAAAGTTACTTGTCTTGTGCGCGCGTCTGATAAGAAACAAGGTCTGGAACGACTGCGAACTTCTTCCGTAGACCGTGGAGCCTGGGATGATGTCTGGGTACAGCAGTCCAGAGTTGACGTGGTGACTGGAGACCTCGCAGAACCGAGATTCGGTTTGAGCAAGGAAGACTGGACTTCACTTTCTTCGTCGAGCCATGTGATCGTCCATAATGGCGCACTAGTGAGTGTCTGTCAGTTCCGCTCTTGCGTTCTCCACTAACGGAACTACAGGTTCACTGGGTATATCCATACGAAAAATTGCGAGCCGCAAACGTGCTTTCTACTTTAACCGCCATCGAATTCGCTTCCGCCTCACGGCCCAAAGCATTGGCATTCGTTTCATCCACGTCGGCCTTGGACAGCGAGCATTATGTTAGGCTCTCTGACAATCTGAAACGCCAAGGGAAAGAGGGTGTGCCAGAATCCGATAACTTGGAAGGCGCTCGAACAGGCCTCACGACAGGATATGGTCAAACCAAGTGGGTATCGGAGAAACTGCTCATGGAAGCTGGGAAGCGAGGACTGCAAAGTCGAATCGTGAGGCCTGGTTACGTTGTAGGCGCCTCTTCGACAGGAGGTACGATCTAGTTCTCGATGCACTGAGCATACACTGACTTTATCTAGTGACAAACACGGACGATTTTATTTGGCGCCTAGTGAAGGGATGTATTCAGGCCGGTGTCAGGCCCGACATGAACAACACCGTCAACATGGTGCCTGTCGATCACGTCGCGCGTTGTGTCGCATTATCAGCCGTATCCCAGCGTACTATAGCTGGTGGCACGGTCTTCCACATCACAGCACGTCCGCCGGTCACCTACAGCTCCCTGCTTGGTTGCCTGCGAACTTATGGTTATGACGTCGAGCCATGCGAATATGTGATTTGGAGGCGCAAGCTCGAGCAGCACGTGATGGAATCTCAGGACAATGCTCTCTTCCCTCTGCTCCATTTCGTGCTGGACGACCTCCCGACAAGCACGAAGTCTGCAGAGCTTGCGGACGATAACACTGTTTCGCTTCTCAAGGATGCCGGAGCCCCTTCGAGCTCGACAGTGGATGAGCGCCTGATGGGCATATATCTTGCGTGGCTCGTTGTTGCTGGATTTTTACCTACACCAACACTGGCGGAGCCGGAAAAGAAGTTGGATACTTCCAGTATTTCTCATGCCCATGCAGTGGGTCGTAGTGGAGCATGATCTCAAAATATCACATTGGATACGACATAGCATGGAATGTATTTACAAAACATGTTCCATTTGCTTGAACAAGTAATAGACATCAGTAAACGGCATCCGACGACGCCTATTGATAAAGATAAAGGACCTAAGAATTTTCACAAACTGAAATGAGATCGTGATGTCAAAGGGGAAAAGCAAAGGTCTCAGAAGCGGAATGAAATAATAATAGTAGTGATCATATCAGGTCGTCAGAATCGTGAAGGTCGTGATAGGTCGTGAGTCAAGGATGAAATGGGGTGGTTCGTGAAGTGAAAAGTTGAAGTAAATGCAAAAGTAAAGTTGGACCGGCAGTTGATGCGCTCTAATAGTGATCAACCACGCGTTGCCGCAACAGTGGGGGCACGGCAAGCCACTGATTCGCTTTGACCCCGTGGACGGGCGTTGGTCGGGTTGGAATTAGCAGTAAGGTGCCTCTGCAGCGCGGCGTCGTCCAACGAAGAACGGCGGCAGAAAAAGTCGTCATCGGGTTCATAAGGGGAAGAATCGGAGTTGATCTAGTCACATAGATAAGTTAGTGGATGTCAGATAGATCCAATAAGGAGGGGACGAACCCAGTTCCCAAGTTCTTCAGTCAATCTTTCCGCGTCTTCATCGCTCAGGTTGAGATCTTTGCCCTTTTCGGCATGAGCTTTCATCAACTCCGTGAGTGATCTACGCGCGTTCGCGGTGTTGGGGGTCTCATCCACTTGTTCAGGAATGCCACTCTGAGATCGAGAGGGCGGTGTGGAAGGACCGCTGGGTGCCGCGACCTCCTGTACCTCTTCCGAGGTCGTCCTGTCCCAATCTTCCGTCGAGGGAGACGGTGCAGAGTCTGATGAGGCAGGCAACTCCAAGGACGACTCGGATGCACGTGTGGCATTAGGAGATGCAGTGTCATCAATGGTTTCCGACATGTTATCTGGATTGTGCAGTTTCGGTATAGTCGTGATAGGTCTTGGCTGTGGCGAACGCGCGGAAATTTCGTGGAGTTTCGTGAAAGTGATGAACAGAACACCGAGGAAGATTAATGCGGAAGAAAAAGACGCGAAAAGAGACGAAGAAAAGAGTGATCGACGAGCTAGGTGACCAGCGCGCAACCGCGGTGAGGCAGCTTGCAAAGTGTTTGTTTTGGCTTGTTGACGTGTTTTGGCGTCAGTTCAGGATTTTACCACCAAGTTGCTTTTGTCCAAGGCCCGACATCAGGTCTATCCTGCTTCAGACTATCCACTGAGGCGAGTCTCAATGCTCAGCTTGATCTTCTCTGACGCATTTGGTTTTCCATTTCAACAGGTTCCGTCCCATCGCACTTAGCGGACTTACTTTCCGGCACCTTGAAATTGTCGCCATGTCTCTTCGAAATCGTATTTCTGCTTCCTGAGGATTGAATTGAATATCCGATGCTATGGCCTTTACTTTTGCTCGCAAAATCGACGTCTTTTGGTGATCGTAGGGTTCAAGGACTTGATCGAGTGCCGATCCTTTTCGGCAATCTCCTTCCAGTTCCCCAGATTCCACTTTGCCAGCTTCAGACACTTCGCTATGGATTTTAGAGGATACAAAATGGCAACCGTATCCACCGGTGCCCACATTATCGCACCACCACTCGCACATGCTTTTCTGTGGATTTTTTTTAAAAAATCTCTGCGACAGGGTCTCGACCCCCTGGCCTAGGCTGTGCCAGCGTGATGAAAGCTCCTTCGAGCCTTCGAGGACTCAAGAGGATCTCTCGGACCAAGTCCGTTACCTGATTGAGGGCTATACCTCCTATTCCAGCCTTTCATGCAGGCTGTTCAAATTTTCGTTTGCTTCTGAAGCGAGCCATGCTTCACCGGTGAAACCCTACGACCGTACTGCCTTCCCTCGCTATGCTGCCAGACATAGCGTATATGGAGTGCAGGATGATGCATATGTAGCCTCTATCTTCTGATCAACCCTCATTCATTCGCTACCATTCAGAATGACTGCTCGACCTCCTGGCCTCAACAATACGAACCACCAGCGACGCTACACGATCTCGGACTTGCCTCAAGGACAAGGACCCTGGGACCCAATCCGGATCGAGGACGAGATGTACGGAACAAAAGGACCAAAATATGTATATAGATACGCTAAGGTACCGATCCCGTGGTACTATTTTTCCGCCTCGACCTCGCGAGGCTGATAAGACTGAATAGTGGAGTGAAATTGTCTCTCCTCCGCCAGACGACCCAAACGCTATTCCACCCATCATGGGAGCAGAGAAGAGATGGGTAAGTTTGATGACATGTATGAATTTCCCTTAATATTTATCGGCTCTGCAAAGATTCCTATCTCGCTTCGGACTTGGTACATTGTGTTGCTCGTTGGATCCATGCTGGGCATTGCAGTGGCAATTGAGATCGCTCTGCATTTCTCTCAGGAACATTCAGGTGTGTTGTTTTCCGAGGCGAATTGTCTTTGACATTGACCGCCGGAATAGGATGGGCCACAGATGCGGCAAATTCTCAAACTGGAGTCAGACACTTTGCGTTCGTGAGTTTAAAACATCGCCTCTGTCTCTCAATTTTAGCTTACCGATACGTCAGACATTACCGCCGACAATCGTGGCTATGATAATAATCGGTCTTTGGTCGTGGACGAACATTGAGATTCAGAGGATGCAGCCTTACATCGATCTTGCGCACGGGAATGCCAAGTCAGAGACCACTTTACTTCTTGACTACACTCGGACGAAGTGCGTCACAATGGCTATTCTCAGCCGACCGTGTACTAACCTTGCCCAGCACGTTTCTTATATGGATGCATGCAGCGTCGAACAAGCATTGGGTCGTGACGTTAGCTTCAATTATCGCGCTTGCGGGTCTGGCGTTCCAACCATTGGCTGCCGGATGGCTTACGGTCCGCAACATCTGGCTGCCTCTTCCTCCTACTTCAGTTCGAAATCTCAAGACTGTCGGTCTCAGTCCAGACTTCAGTAATTTGGTACCGTATGTGATTTCTTGGTGCTCAAGATGACGAGACGTACTCAAAAGCATCGCGACAGATTTGTCTCCGCTGCTGGATATGCTGAAGCTCAAGCGTTGTATGCACTGCCTGATCCCGCTTTCATTAAGGATGGCTGGACGGTGCAACCCTTTGTGGTAAGTATGATAGGTTGTGTTTCAAGAATATTCACCGAGGGCGCGAATGCAGGTACCAACCAATCAAACGCTGAATGGGACCATCTTTGCAAACACGGTCGGAATCAAAACTTGGTCTGGTTGTGAGGCGGCAGATTCTGTTGGTATCGCTCAGGATCCAAGGGGTGGAGTGGACTTGAATGCCACATGGGGCGAGTGAGTTCCTGCGTGATTGTTCTGGAGTATACCCTTCTTACCGAACCACCCAATTTCCAGCTGCACTTCCCAATTCTTCATCGACACGAATGCAACCCAACAATGGGGTGTCCAGCTAGTAACACAGTGTCTCACAGGCAACGTCTCCACAACACCCGACGAATACAAGCCAGTCGTCTTCTGGGTTTTCGACTCATCTCAAGCTCTCGCCGCCGTGACATTTTGTCAGCCTGCGATATCAGTAGCGAATGTCGACGTGGAAGTAAATTGTCAAGATGGATCATTGCAAAACGTTACAGTTTCGAATGTCCCTTGGCCCGGAGGCGATAATATTACCGGACCGCCCATGAATGGAATACCGTTGAATGGAATTGCTTTCAACCTTACCAACCCTGACAGGCAAGTCAAATGTCAATCTGATCTAGGGAGTACTCATTTGCCTGTAGATATGTATTGGGACGAGAGAATGCCACACAGTCCATCCTGCCTGCAGCTATCTGGCAATCTGCGGTCATGAACAATGGCACTGATATCATGTTCAACAATAGCGGGACCGGATGGGTGGAATTGACGGATCAAGTCTACGTGAGTTGTTTTCTTGCTATCCTTCGGACGTTCTAACACGACTCTCTATAGTCGCTCTATTTGGCTTTGGTCGCAAGCTCTGTCTATTTCGTTGACAGTGATCCCTCATCTCATATCGAGCTCAAAATCAACACCGTGCAGAGCCGAATTCTTTTGAGGTATGATCATTGTGCCACCGCCGTTCGAACATGAATGTCTGATCATCTCTCGTAGTCCTATAGCAACCCATATTTTAGCAGCAGCCCTGGTCATACTTGGCTGCTTGGGATTCATAGTACACTTATACCACAAGAAGCTCCGAGAGCCTCTTGCCTTGCATCACTCTCCTGGTACCATTGCTTCCGCAGTCGCGATCACGGCAAACTCGGATTTCGGGAATTTGATGCACGGCAAACAACAGGAGAAGGAGATCGTCCAGGCTTTACGAAACAAGCGATTCAAACTGGACAGGAGTACTGGCAAGATCGTCCTTGACCGAGAGGGCAGCCTTGACGACGATCCTGAAAAACGTGGGTTTATTGTTCTGCTTGATTTTACCTTTTCACTGATTTTGCTTGATAGTTGACGAAAGCGACGGACTTCCATATATTAGACGTAATACTTGGAGGTCTCTTCGTACAGCCTCTCCTCCAGCCTCAGAACACGACCATGCTTGATTTTTGTGACGATTTTCTGTGATGATTTTCTATTTTTGGGTCTGTGACGTAAAGGGTTGGAAGAAGGACGGAGTTTCGGAGAGAGAAGGCCGAGCGCCATCGTGTATCCTCTCATGCTATAAATATTTTACATACGTTTCCCTTGTTCTGCATTTCCTTCTCAACGGAGTCTACTTTGCATTTTCCACTTAATTTCTCTACTCGTCGTCTTGCGCAATAAACATGCTCTCAATCGCTCTCTCTGCTCTACTTTCGTTTTCCCTCCTCATCCAACAAGTTCATACGTCTCCTTGCCTCGCTTTTGACTCAGACTTCAACCTTCTCGCGTTCGGCTTTGGTGGGAAGGACTTTAATCTGGGTCCGCAATCAACTTGGAATGGCAGTGAGTGACTTTGAGTACAGGCGGAGCTCAGGGATTCACCCTTTGTAGATGGCGCAGTCACTGACATCACCACGACCGGACGACCGTAAGTGCTGGGTGCAAAAGAGCGCATCAGAAAATCAATGTAAATGCTTGATACAGGCCATTCGACGGCGCCAACACGACTTGCTACCTCGCTCAGGTAACGATATTAGCCTATACGTATTGTCTCAGAGTCTTTACTAACCTTGAGTATAGTTCTTCAGCGCAATCTATGTCATCAACGGGGACGCATCTAATCCAGACAACGTAGGCATCTACGATGCAACAGGTGTGCTTCCATTTAGCTTGTGAACGTGGCCGCTTGATATTGAACGTTTTACCAGCCAAGTCATGGACAACGCAGCAGATCTCCACATCTAACACAGGTGGCTCTTCCAACTTTGACCTCACATCTTTCGATGCTATTCTGGATCACGACACCAACGTCTTCTGTGCGCCTTTCGCGTCTTCCCGTAACATCTTCACGACTGAGAATACCTATAGACGCGCTCTCCCATGGTGCTCTCTACAACCTCGACTTCTCGGCCCTCAAAACGACTGCAACTTCCAGTTCTATTCCCTGGCTGGCTGTCAGCAACCCCCCCTTCACAACCGATGGTTATGACCCCGTTATGGCCCTCGCTCAGAACCATATTCATTTCCTGAACGTCCCTGGCGCTCAACCAGGGACTGCGGACATTTTTGTCATCCACTGTGAGAATACATCCCTTTCTATTTCTTCGGTGCAGAAAATGACCCCTGCTTTCAGTCTCATTCTTCCAGCCCACCCCTCAGGCCTATCCTATTAACGGAAGCAGTAACAACTTCCCTGAAACTCACGGTCAGGTTGCCTCGTTCTTCCAACCTTCCGGACAAGGCGTATGTCGAGCTATCTTTCACCAGCGTTTGTGATCTCACTGGATGCTGTTTCCTTTAGGTCCAGCAAGAATTTGCCTTCATTCCCGCTGATGCCTCTGCGACCTATGTTATCAATGTCGAGGTCAGTAGCCACTTTGATTGTATACCCTAGCTCAAACTCAAACTATCCTTCTCAGAGCAACACAACAGCACAGCTCGCCGGTCCTTCCGATAAATCGGCATCCACTTTCTACGCCAGTGTCAATGCGCTCGTGCAACTCACATCCGACGAAAAACTCTTCTTCCTCCCTTACACACAAGGCGACGCATCTACTAACGCCGCTGCTCAATGGACCTCTATCACTCTCACCGGCCTCCCAGCTGCCGGCTCGAGCTCGTCTTCTTCATCTGCATCATCATCTGCGACGGGCTCATCTCATACTTCCTCTGCTTCATCGAAGAGCGGTAGCGGTTCCTCTTCGTCTACCGGAAGCGCATCTACACCCTCGAACACCTCTGCTGGATTCACGTTGGTAGCTTCTAGCGTTATGTCTTTGATTGGTGGATTGTTGGTCGTTGCTGCTACCTATACTCTGTGAACGAATTTGGGACACCTCCGCATGTGCAGTCCATAGTAGCGCTCCGAGTGTGAGTGTAGTATGGATCGATGATATTTTGGACGTTTGTGTTATTCTCGCGGACTCTTTTGCTGTACATGTTTTCTCTGCTTTCAAAATTTCTATCATCTCTCTGGAGTATACACAGCTCTCAGATTAAAATACATGATTAATGCTTCAAAAAGCGGATTTATAACAATATTCCGCTAAGTAACGAGTATGTTCATCGGTGCTTGAAACACTGAAGCGTTCCCAGAAGTACTAAGACGGCAATGAAAGATCAATAAATGGTGAATGAAATAGAGAAGATATGCGGGATAAATGGCAAGAAGATGATCAGCGAGATCCGGCTGAAGATTATGAAAACCCGGTGTGCCTGTCCATATCAGTCGTCGGTGAGGTCGATAACTTCGCCTATTCGAAGAAGCCCCGCATCCGGAACTAAAGGCTCAAACTTAACGATTCCTTGGGCCTTCTTCTTATTCTTGATTTTATCCTGAGGGGCAAATAAGGGTCGGATCGAAGAGACACTTTCATCGAGAAGCGTACCGCAAGTTGTCGCAGCAGCCGAGCGTCATCTGCTTCGAGTAGTTCATCGTCGTGTAGTTCTATCTTGATGCCGGTGTCTGCTTGAGATGGTCGTGATTGACTGGAAGTCTTCTGTGACTTGCTCGGCTTGTTCGTGGTCTCAATATTTGGATTGCGACGCTTCAGGGCGTTTGAAGATGACGGAATGGGTTGTGGGTTGAGCGTTGCAGTGATTATGTCCTTGGCTCGAAGCCAATCTAAAGCATAGGATCTGTGAGCATTGCTCTCAGCATTCGATGGGACTCACGTACCCTCCGGGGCATATGAGAACACGAATTCTATAACGGGCATACCCTTGATTGTTTCTACAACGTCCCGGTCTTTCCTTCGTGATTGGGTCCGGAGCACTGGTTATTCAATTTATTAGACTCAAGGGATCGGACGAGGAAGAAGATGGAATACCTGGCTCTCCAAGCACTGCACAATGTCCTCCTCCTTTCTTCACTCTTTCGTTCATCGGGAGAGATTTAAATTCTGGTCTGGCGCTAGGTGCGCTACTCACGCCCCTGCGTTCAACGAAATCGACTGATATCTTGATAGTACCCATATTACGAATACGCTCTGGATCTGTCTCGCATGCTCTCGTTTCATCTTGAAACGGTGGTCATCAAGTTATTTCAATCGTCAATGTCTCATGACCCCTCACCAGTCAGTTTCATGTCCGCGAACAAAAATGGCGAGACAAGCCCATTGGGCATGGTGCATCCATCCATCAGGGACCTCGAAGAAGAAAACCTCGATGTAACATAGGATCCTAAAGAAAGAATTTGAGACTTCAGAAATGTGATAGTGAGTGCCATGACGCCACCGACCATCAAGATACAAATAAGCAGCCCTCTCAGGCATTTGCCTCGCGCGCAAGTCGCGTACACCGACATTGAAAGCCTTGAGGGAATGAGAGAAATTCAGCTTCGTATGAATGTCGGACGTTGAGTCATCCAGATGCTTACTTTCCCCCGCGAACTGGCAATATAACACATAGTCTTGCTCTTCACTTTGTTAGTATCACCTGGACCTGTCCTTGTACCGTATTCTTTGAGCGGTTGGCCGTCAACTTCAACCCAGACTTCAAGATCGTCGAACCGCATTAGTTGGTGATGATTCAGACTGTTTTGAGATGAACGTCGGTCTGGGCGTTCTAATTCGAATTCAAGAGGTGGCTCGAGTTAGGGCTCGCTTTCAAGTTGAGTCGCGTTTCCGACTTCCGAATCCGCTACTTACTCGAGCTCGGCATCCTCGGCACCAGGTTGTGCTATATATGGTTGTGCTCAGGACAATATTACAGGAATGTTGCAGGTAATGCAGATGGCAGCACGAGCCAAAACCGAATCGACATTTGTACATTTCTTATCGTGATATACGCAGAATTTGGGTTCGATAAGGTTTGATGATAATATATGCCCTTATATACTATATACAGGTACAGAAATCTCGCAGTAGTTTTGAGATGAAGCCCTGGCCATGCTCAGTTAGGGCAGGAGGGTTCACAGACGAGACTGCTGAATGACGACCGGATAGCGCGATGTGATGGAGAAGTGAAATACTGCAGACGTCCACAATGAGCGGCCTTATCATATACAGGACTCGTCGAGGATCTCGGTCCTTTAGGGTCCGACTTGTTGAGCACAATCTGAGCGCGTCTTCCTCACTTCACCGGGTGGGGGCCTTGCCCATCCACGACAGTATTCCTGTCGCTGAGTATCATAACAAGGTTGCCACCACCGCCCAGTCCCTTCCGAAGAAGAGAGCCTGTATTGACTCCCGGCT
>KV428202.1:0-47356 GCA_001632355.1 Sistotremastrum suecicum HHB10207 ss-3
GAACCGAATGGAGTGTCATCTTTCCTCGGCATTCACGTCGACGACGTCCACAGCACTGGAAATCATACACCCACTCTTTTGGAGATCCATCGGCAAATCGAAGCTGTATATCCCATTAAGTTCCTTGGCGACATTCATTGGTTACTCGGTCTCCGCGTCGAACGTGATCGCAGTAATCGTATTCTATCCTTGTCCCAGGAGACGTACATTGATGCCATGGCAAAGAGGTTTAACCTTGTTGATTATAGTGGTTATTCTAAACAAAAAAAAATTCCGCAAGGCGCAAACACCCTGCACACCCCACAGACCCTTTGATTTCCTTTTTAGGAAGGTGTTGATGCGCACACATCACATTTTACTTGAATAACAATAAATCTTTCAAATATCATTTTGAATTGAAATATGTCACGTGCAGTGTACGTCCTCTCCGTGTGTACATCAATAGCTTCCGGTGTGTTGCAAGATGATGTGTGTGTTGTTGATGTTTCCAACACACACAGATGCCATTCCTACACACAGAGCTTTTGGTGATGTGATGTGATGTGTGTGTGTGTGTTGCACGTGTGACACACTACACAACACACACAGATCAAGTGACCAACACACACATGAAGTGACCAACACACAGACAAAAAAATCCAACACACACACAGACATATGCTTCTGTCCAAATTAGGAATTTTTTTAACCCTAAGTCGCCCATATATAGATCCAGAGTGTTATAATGTGTAGTAAAGTGTATAGGTAACAATCTGTAATGATTACATAATCAGAAAAATCGAAATGCTAAGTCAAGAATTGAACCCTGGACTTACCCAAAATCCCAAAATTGTCCAATGCTCTATCCATTCCACCATGAGTCACTTGTTGGGCTTGGACCTTTAAGCAATTATAGGTACTCTCTGGCAGTGGACAACCTGTTTCATGCTTCAATTATTGCTATTTGAATGTTAGAATATTGTTAGAATTGGCCCATCAAATATCCTTTGGCTTTGAAGTTTCAAAGTCAAGAGTCAGACTTGCAATTTGGTTTGCCACTGCTCTAGCCCTGCCAACTGGGCTCAACAAATTGCATTGAATGCAGCTTTTTCACAGCTTTCTGGAGTCCTTTGAAGTATCTCAGCAGTTCTCAGCAGGACAAGTAGTCATAGAAATATTTAATGATCTTTGTAATTTCTGAATGAACTTTGATGAAACCAATGTTGGCCTTTGATTCCAGAGCATGATCCAGATGGAACATCCATTTATCATTGTATGAATCACTGATATTTGAACCAGGAAGGCACTAGGATAACTGATCCTTGGAATATTAACAGCTGAGCTCTAGACTTGCAACATGCATTCCAATGGACATAGCCATGCAATCTGGGCTCAACAATTTTCAATGGATAGAGCTTTGGAACAGCTTTCTGGAGCACTTTGATTCATCTCTGTAGCATCAGTATCAAAGGAGAAATAAAGCAATCTTTTAAATTCTTCTCTGAATTCCAGTCAAATTGGGGATTTTGAGTATTTTCCAGGCATCCTGGCAGTTGATTATTCAAATGGGTGAATAAATGAGAGGAAATGAACATGGTTTTGGGTTGCCAAGTGGTCAAAATTTTGTTTTGGCCATGGCCCAGAACTGGTTGCCATGGAGAAATGGATAAAGCATTGGAGGTTTTTGGGTAAGTCCTTGGTTCAATTCCCACTTAAGCATTTCGATTTTCTGATTATGTAATCATTACAGATTCTGTTATTGCTCATCACAGGCGTTTATACTCATCACTATACTTAGAATAGTATTATCTGGGCGACTTAGGGCAAAAAAAAATCCTTATGTGGAATGGCTGACTGTGTGTATTTTTTGTCCCTTTTGTGTGTGTATCACTTTTGTATGTGTGTGTGTCACAGTGTGTGTGTTGCACGAATACCTGTGTGTGTTGTGCATGTGACATGTGCAACACACAGGTGACTGCACAACACACACAAGTGACACCACCACACAGATACTTAAGTCCCTTAAGTTATGTGCTCTGTGATAAACATTGGGTCTGTGTTGCGTGTATCAGGTCCGTGTAAAGAACGCTAGTATTTTCTTTTTTGAAAACAGTATTCCAACACACAGACCAGTGGCGCAACACAGGTACCTTAAATAAGTGCTGAATATGGTAGATTAAGGTACCTTAAGCACCGTGTGTTGCGGATTTTTTTTTGTTTAGAATAACCAGGGATTCGAGCGACTCATGGTCGTTCTTCTTCTCCAGGATTTGGTTCATATTTTGTGGGGACCCCACATCAGGAAATGGGGTCCAGGAATGAAAGTCGTTCCATCCCGCGATACAACCGTACCAAGAGAAACCAAAGGAAGGGAGAAGAACTTCGCTCTGAAGTGTTCGCAACATTTTCTGCTCAACGTTTCTTCTCTTGTTCTGATCCCACACTCTCGATGTCTCAATAGCCATATGCTCATTGTCATGTCGTTTTGAGGACGAGAGAAGACCAAGGTAATGCGTGGGCGGCGAGAAGGGGACCTCGCTATGTGCTGCGGGATTCTCCGAAAACTAGTGTCAAATTTCTAGACACTGATGTTGAGCAAATATAATACACAACACTTCTGTATTCCTAGAGATGGCGGCGATGGAGACTTCCAAGAAAATCGGTAGACAGTGACCATTCCACGAAAAGGCGAGAAAACGAGCGGGTGACGTTGAAAGAATTATCAACGGAAGTTTGGATGAGTTGCGAGCGTGCAACAAGCTATTTCTTCGGTTCATTTGGTGCCAATCAAGATGCTGTGAAACCCCACCTTCCGCTAGAATTCTCGTCATCATTCAAATATTAACGACACCACGGACCACAAAGCCAGGAGAGAAAGGAAGATTTAGCAGAAGATTGATCTATGGGCTTCGCTCAGCGATCGTGAACAATGGCTGCATTATATTGCTACTCTCACCCGAGTTTCCCCGGCTCGAGGCATTTCCATTGTCGTTGTAGACAACGTTAACAATACTAGTGGTCGAGTGGACGATCATGGTGCGATTGATAATCACTGATCCTCCATCCCCCCCAGAGCCATTGACTGTTCCATTCCCACCTACTCCCGCCTCTATCACAAATTTTTAGCTAGGGCATCAGGCAGACTGGGAGGAGAAGTTACGAAAGTTGCTATGACGATGATTAGTCATCCTTGGGATTGATTATGTGCGGTGATCTGCTTCAAATATCAGAAATCGCCTGAACGGGGACGGGAGATGTTCTTACGTGCTCAATCTAGAGAGAGGGGAGGTGAAGAGGGACAGGGATCTGAGACATCTTTCATCGTACACCTGTCCTTATTTACTTCTGCTCTCCAAGTTCACTGGCCATGGACGTCCCGACTCCCGACCCGACACAGTAGGCTCGCAGCCCGAAGAAGCAATTTCTTGTCCGTCCCTTTATCCGAGCGCTGTTCCGAGCGCTGTTCCGAGCGCTGACGGCGAGTGAGCTCGATAACCACATCTGCGAATATCATATGGCTTGTACACGACTCTACTCCCTTCTATGAGGGGCAAAGGATGACGGGGCTGAGAGAACGAACAGACGCGCAAGCGGTGAAAAGGTGGGCAACCCAGAATGAGGAGCCAATTGCGTGATCACAGGTTACCCACGGTGCATGAGTACGTGCATGGAGGGGAATTGGGGACGATCACATAAGAAGGCCATCCGCTAGGAGACGTTCTTCTATATATTATCGAGGCACGTGTCGGCTTATCACAATGAATTGATCACATTATCTCGCAATGTAAAGATGTCGTTACGAATGTCTATCTGGCTGAAAGAAGGAGAGGGTGACGAAATCCGCCATACCATATATGAAAAATTCTGAAAACTTCAGATTCATCGGCAGTGTTAGGATCATGATATGCGGTGACGAAGATGGTGGGATAGGAAGAGAGGAAGGCCGGGAGAAGGTGAAGAAGAAGGAAAGCGTTCTCAGGGACGCGTAGAGATCCTGACGATCATTGATTAGCTGATTACCGGCACCGTCGAGCCGAGCGGACTCGACTCAAGCCGACGGATTAGATCTCGGCAATCAGCCGTCGAGATCTCTGCTCCGGAGCAAGATTTAGAGGATCCTATGGACCGAAAAAATCCGGAGGTTGAAGACGTGGATTTTGGCTCGCTTGTAGTTCGTGAGGACGTGTCTCGTCATTCAATTGAGATAGAGATAATCAAAGCTCGTGGGTTGAACCCCGTGGAAATGAGGATGGAGGAAATTTCAAAACGTAGGGAACGACATCAGGAAACACCCCTCCAGTCACCGAGCGCGCTAAGCGTTTCGGCACCGATAGAGCGCTCCGAAGCCGCTACCTAGAAATTCGGCTGCTAGCCGGCTGCTCCAAAGCGCTTGGGCGCGCTCTGTGCGCTCTATAATTTGGACATGGCTTGGTACTCCGGGGGGTGTTTCCTGATGGATGTATCATAGAACGAGAAATATCGCGTTCCGAAACGCAGAGTCGATAAGAGATGATGCTGATGGGTCAAGGGATAAGGAAAGTCTCTGAGTCATCGGCAACTGACTGTTCGGTATTCGGCATGCCACGTTTGATCATCTTCGGCTAGATGAAGGAGTACACGGAGGGGTCGATGAAAGTCGAACTGAGGTTCAAAACCGATCGGATTTGGCAGTGGAGGTTCGGTGTGGACCTCGGTGTGGACCTCAGTCGGAGAGTCGAGATAATTTGAAATCAGCCGAAGTAGCGCGAGGGGAAATGTGAAAGGGATGTTGAAGGCGTGGTAACGCGAATGCATCGGTTATCGATGAACAAGAGCGTCGGATAATGTGCGAATGCTAAATTTGCTGCTCCCACTTTAGCTTCTGATTTCGAGTTCGACGGATCGTGCGATTGCATCATTAAAGAGTTGGAGGCATGTGAATGACGACGATATCGGGATGAAGATGATGGATGAAGTCAAGGAATCTGCGGGCGCCGAAGAGCTTTGCATTAAATCGAATTGACACGCTGTCGTAAGTGTTGAGTTGGGCTCTCGGACGTCGTGAACTATAGTCCGATGGAATTTGGAGCTTGCGCAGGTCCTTCATAAGGTCTATAAACTTCATCATCCCACGATTCTAGAATCATACCATCAGTAAGTCAATGACATCCGGGCAAAAATCAAATAAGGACGAGAGGCGAGATGTACCTTCTGTTATATGTGTCCAGCCTAGATATAGGATTGCTATTGAGAGGGTGTTTAGGAGTGTTGCTATGAATGAGCCGTCTATTTTGGCTTTTGTTCCCTATAATTATGAAGTTAGTCATCGGATCGAAAAAGGGAAAGAGGAGAGGAATGGGAGGAAATAAGGCGGAGAAGAGGGGGGAGAGAAGGAGCGATATATACTGGTAGGGATGTGATTGAGATGAAGGACTTGGATAGACGGGTGTGATGGAATGTGATGGAGAGGAAGAGTAAAACCGAGAATCGAAAGATATTTGTGATTGAAAAGGGGGACGAGTTTGAGGATAGATGTTCGGGACGGTGTAGTTGCAATAGAGATGATGAAAGCGAAGGCGTTATTAGAACAAAGAGAGCGAGAGAAGAACGAAGGTGGAATAAAGGAGAGGGGAACGAAGAAGAGGAAGGAACAGGAAGGAGATGAGAGAACGAGTGAGCGAGAGATAAGTACCTGGCATATCGTTCGAGAGAGGATGTAGAAGTCGAGTTGGGCAAGTACGAATATCGCAAGCGAGAGGACGAAGTACCCTTATCATCCGAAAGCGGACCATCAATCGCAATCACTATCAACAAGCGAAGGGAGGAGGACGAACAGACAGGCGGAATCTCTTGAAGAACGTGTAATATCACCCAAAGCATAATACCGAAATAAATCAACGTCGCTCTACCCAACATCAAATCAACAACCATATCAATCCCGACGAAAAGAAGAGACGACGAAGAGAAGAGAAAGGGGAGGAAGAGAAATGGGAGGGGACGTACGCTGCAGGCCAGATCTGAGTGAGTACGAAGAGCGGTATTGAGAGGAGATCTTGAGGGGGGTTGGAGGGGCCGAATGTGGATGTGATGGAGAGGGCGACGTCGAGGGATATGTAGGTTGTTAGGATGAATAATGCGCTTGCGATCGTGTACATCGGCTACCCCACCCACCAAGTCGTCAGCATGAGCCACGGGACTTCGAAGCCAAAAAGGGAGGGGAAGGAGGAGGGAGGGACGTACGATGACTGAAGAAAGAGATCCATCATCTATCCATTGAGTGGATACGATTCCGAACCATAATAGAACGAAGAAGAGCGATACGACGAGGGCTGAGTGGAGGGATGTGAGTACTATCATGATTAGGGGGAGGGAGGATTGGGAGAGGAGGGAGGAGGATGTTAGGATTTGGAGGGGGAGTGAGAGGGCGTAGAGGAGGAGGAAAGTGCGGAATTCGATTCGGCCTGTCATGCGTCATTAGCCGAAGTCGAAGTCGTCGGAGAGCGAGGGGAGGAGACGGGAAGGGGAGGGACGGGAGAGGACAGGAGGATGGAGGAAGGGAAGGGAAGGGAGGAGGAGACGTACCGACTGCTGCGCTCCGATGAGATACTCTCGTGATGAGGAATAAAACCCAAATGAAGGAGAATACACTGCTAACAATCAACGCTACGTTCCCATCACTCCTTCCTCCGAAACTCGATGGATGATGGATGTGATTGATCGCACAAGGCGGGTTGAATCCTACTGGTGCGCTTGATATATCAGATGAAGGAGGGAGGAGGATTGAGGGTGCGTGTCGGGATATCTATGGGATTTATCAGTTTGTGGAGGAATAGGGGAGGGGAGGGGGTTGACTTGGCGGATGAAGAGATTGCACCATGGGATTGGAGAGTCTTTGCATAGTCGAGCGAAGGATCCGAATTGGGTCATTGTCTAGTTGGGTGAGGGAGACGATGGGGATGAGGACATTCGTGACAGTGAGGCGATTAGGGGAAGCACGTGGAGAGTCTGAGTTCGGGTTCCGAGGAGCGCCCGGTAGTGTTAGACGCTCGCGGGAGTATATCGAGATCGGGAAGACGACACCATCGACTGTTCACTGAGGCTGCACGTTCATCTGGTGGCCCTCTTGATGATTCATTAATATTCGTACTGTCGAGATGGGGGGAAAGTACTCTATGGTCTCTGTTGCTTCGATGTTCAACACGACGTTTTCTGATAAGGCCACGTCATCCGACTCGCACTCCAAAATCGTCTTCAGCTGGATCACTGAACGAGGACTCTCTCGATTTCTCATCCCACTCTCCACACGAGGCGAAAGACTCCAAGTATCTGTACCTCTGATATCTAGCACGGCTTGTTTCGATACGTCCACGTCATCCGACTCAAATCGCTACATCACTCAGATTCTCTTACCCTTTTCAACTGGACGACCATGTTAGTATGACAACTGTCTCGATTCCTCTTTCTCACTCGACATGACGATAAAGTGCTCCAGGTCCCTGCGACTCTGTTCTTCAGCAAGGCATGTTCAGTAGAGGGGGGCCAGTCATCCGATTTGAAGTAGCCTGCTACATCCGGCATTCTCGTAGTGGATGTCATATCGAGAGCTGACGACTTCGAGCTGTACGGCCTACTCCTTTCTCGCGTCATAGTAAACTATTCCTCTCCCAGATCTCTGCTTGCTGTCTTTTGCTACACTGCATCTGCTAATAAGAGCACGTCATCTGACTCGATTCACTTGAACGTCTGTGCGCTCTGGTGTCATCATTGACAAACATCTTTGGAACTGACGCGCTCAGTTTTGATCTAATCGCCCTTCCATCCCTCTGTCCTTCCATCCTCCTCCACCAAGAAATTCATCGCTCTCGTGCGACTACGATAATTGATGTGGATCGTTCGCCAATTCGCGGAAAGAAAAATCGACTCGGTTTCAACTTTCAAGACCACGTGTCCGCGATACAGGGTGGAGATACTAGTCAGCTATGTTGATTCTGCTTTCCGAAGAGCATTTACTAACGAGACCACTTCCTGTCACTCAGAGGGCTAATTTTGCCTATGCAATTTGTTATCGCCCCCGCTGTTTTCCCAGAGCCTACAACGTCAATCCATAGCGGTCTTTAGATTGTTTTCTACGTCCTCTCATCTCATGGACCGCATACAGCAAGTCATCGATCTCCCGTCGCGTTGTCCTCGACTACAACTAACAACTAGCAACAATTCTATCCTCGTTACGGGAAAATACAGAGGGTCCCATCAGGAATACTTCGCTAGAGGGGAGGCCGTTTAAGAGTGCGAGATATGTATACGAAGATCGACCGGAGGAAGGAGGCGAGTGGAGTGTAGTGATATGAATGCGAAGATGATTGGACCACTGGGAGAGGCGAAGACGACGAATTCGAAGATGAGTCTCATTCCGCGGTTCACCATTCGCGCGGAATTCATCTTGACTTCTAGACGCCACCTCCTCCTTCCGTTCTACTGGTATGTTTCTAGACTCTTCGGCAATCGCCTGAATATGCTTCCAAAACAGATATATCATGCGACGGATGAGGTTCGATGTTGGGATTCTGCAAAAGGTGACGGGTGCTGTCACTTGTGTTGTGTTGGCCGATTTACGATTTGTGATTTGCGATGTGAAGGTGATCATGATTGGTGCGGCGGGATTGAAGTCTGATGTTTTCATTCTTCGATTCCGGTAGTACCGATGCTTTATGAATCGCTGATGTGATACGAGTGATATAGCGGCTTGATCACGTTCTGACGATGTCGTCTTGGTTCTATTTGATGATTCACTCTGGGGGTGCGGTGGATGTGCGAAATTGATTCGCTTTTGGGAATTCCCTTTTACTTTGCGTCACCGCCTGTATGTTTGACCAAAAGAAGAAATCTGTCCCAAGACTCCCAAAGAATCGTCTCTGGGGGGCGAAAAGTGAATTTTTAGATTTTATTTGCTAGAGAAAGTGTTCCGAAATTCTTTGCGACGAGGGACGGGATACTTTCTAAGGTCTCAATTTCCACTGCCGTAGCAAGGAACTGGGGCTTTGTTGGAGTTAGGACATTGGAACTCAGCTTTTCGGAGCAGACAACCGGATCAAACCAAACCTTAACATGTAAACAGCAGCTCCCAGCCGAGACTGTAGTACATGGTCTGTGCACGATGAACAACCAAACACAACGCTCGTTCGGCCTGAGAATTTATGTGAAACGTGCCGTTACCGTGATCCTATAACATCTTGGAGAGCACCCAGTGCCACAAACCACTTACCCTGAGCGATAAAACTCCCAAAATTCGTATTTCTTAATCCAAGTGATACAGAATTATATCTCGACATATATCCCGCTTTCACGGCTCCCTATGTCACCTAATGCTCAAGTTCCGGGGATTGACATGAGTATTGGTCGATATAATAATCGCACTGGCACTAGCACGTCGTGCTGATTATATTACTGTATATTCAGGAACGGGATTTGGGGGATCCGGAGTTCGAGGAGGGACTGGTGGTCGTGGGGGAAACATTACTATACACGTCGGAAACATTATTATATGTGATCACCGTGGTCATAGAGTTCGTACGCCGACCCAGAATTCCGCTCGAAGGAGGTGTGAGTGGCCACGCCGCCTCTCCTCGCACTGCGTTCGCGTCGATTGATAAATTATACAGGGCGCCGATCTTGGTGGTGTCCGTATTTCGGAGTCTGCGGTGAAGATCGTGTCCGGAATGAGAGCGAAGAGGATCTAGACGGCTTTCATTAGACGGTGAGCATATCAACCCTTTGATAAATAAACAAATGATTCATGGTGATACACCTGGCCTTCAAGCACTCGATCGACTGTCACGGTTGCGACATATCTGTTGATCTGTTGAATTGTTGAACCTTCCCCGTTCTGCTTTCCTTGCTTACATGTACTTTCCCGTAATTATATCGTGGAGTTACGATTGATGTCTGTCCTGGAGTCTGTGATTCATCTTGGTGTAGCATGTGCTCGATTTGTTGTATTTTGGAATTGGAATACGGAGACTTCTTATAACGTGGCGCCAGACAAGGTTTATGGGCAGCCGAAATATTATGGAATCGCCTAAACAAAATCCGTCGAACATGAGAATATGTCAGCTCTGGAGCGGCTTCATTATGCCGAACGTAAAAAAAGTCAGTCAGAAAGCAAAGACAATTCACGGAAGTGTCACCTTCCAATAGTCTCGGTCAGATCCACCATGTAGGCTTTCGCATGGAACGGAGCGATCGGAGGTTCGACTGGATGATCCTCGAGATTATCCTTCCTTCAATAGATATCGTTGGCTCTAAGAAGAATAGTGTAGACCGAAACCAGGATCACAGAGCCTATTACACATTATTACAATCAGTGTCCATGGTTAGACGAGAAAATATTGAACCGTCAAAGAATCACACCTTTAAAATTTACGTAACTGAGTCCTACGACCAAGCGTTATCAAGAAAAAATTGAACGACTGATTAACGTGAGCATCGAGATTGAGATTATAGAAAGGATGAAGCCCCGTCACATCAGGCCCTCATTGTGCTGCCTTACCGGATTTGAAGCGATATAGGGAAGTTCGTCTCACGATTTTCTGCAGGCTTTCGTAGGAAGAGAAGAGCTGAGAGTTACATGAGGATCGCGGAAAGGAACTAGGCGCTCGTAGTGGGAGAAAATATCGATTGGGTAATGGATGAGACGAACTGTTGGCTAAGCATTGGTGATAATTTGATGAAGGATATCAATAGTTCCACCATCTCCGTTTTATACTGTTGAGCTCTCGTTGAACGGAACCGTTTGCCACAGTCCTCGTTTTCTCTTCGCGGCGCTACCTCAAGGTTGCTCCCAGTTCGGTTTGTAGAGATATTCCTGTCGCATTGAGTGGAAGGAGATATACAGAGAATAAATGATCGCAGTGCTGTTGTGAGGATAAGATTTGAATCGAGCTGAGTACGTGGTAGCCTGGTAGGTCGTGGACAAGCTCACGCCAACTTCCGTTTACGTAATCGCAACTTCCTTTGACGGAACCATCAACTCGATCACGTGCTGGCTCAACGCTTTCTTCCAAGTACTCTCTGGTCTGCCCTTGCGACAAACTCGTACTTCAGCCAAGTCTTGAATAGACTTTATATACCGCCGCTTTATTCCTGCTCGTCAATCTTGTCCTCATCGCATCCGTTGCGTCTCTTGTCGACCAGGGTGAGTTGTCTTGAACGGCACCACACGTTACGGTCCTGACAGAATATATCACAGCCTAAGGAGGCTGGTACTCTGAATGAAAGAGGACAGAATGGAGACTCGGCGACTTGATTCGTCATTCCCGAGCGAAACACTGAGCATGATCTTTGAACACCGTCACGAAGATATCTTCTACACGCAGATCGAACCAGCCTGCTCGGAATTTCGAGGGTATAAAGATTATCAATGCTTACGGGACTTGTTTGACCTGACACATGTGTACGTTCCTGTGCAATTTCCCAAATTCGAATCTTAGTAACAAGACTCATGGCAGATGTTCGAGATGGAGAGAAATTGCGCTAGCCAATCCCGCACTGTGGGCTACTGTATCCCTTTCGTGGCCAATGGAAACAATCGAGATGTTCATCGAGCGCGCTAAGGCCGTCGGCCTGATATTCTTCCTAAACCTTTTCTCAGGTCCCAGACCTCGACCCAACGCCAATAATATGACAACAGACGAACTCGAGACTCGCGGGGCACTTATATCTCGCCACGTGCCTCGGATTCACGAGATATACCTACATGATCGTCGGGAACTGGATCATATTGGTATTGGAGTCGTGAGCCTGCCGATATCCGATCTTTCCAGTCTTTATCTTCCCATCGTGAACTCTGAAGCGCCGACCCTCAAGAAAGTGACGATCATGTCAGACCGAAGATCATCGTCACCTATTGATGACAACAAGATTCAGCAACTTTTTCTTCGCCATGCGCCTAACTTGACGCATCTCCGTCTCAAAGGAGTCCACATCAAGCTCCTTGACGCACCTTTCACGGCGCTCACCACCCTCCACATCAGTACCCGCGGAAGAGAGGAGATCATTTATGCAATCAAAGACATCCCAGGCGTATTGGCTCAATTCCCATGCCTCGAAGAACTACACCTAACTCATCCATATGCTCTCCATCCGTTGGATTCCGTCATGTTCGACGACCAGTCGACGTATACACATATCGTGTTACCCTATTGCAAGGTCCTTCAATTTTCTGGGATGCACACGAGCCAGATGCTATATCTCCTTGAGAACATCAAAGCCCCTTCGCTTCAAAGTTTGCGGATGCTCCCTGCGGATTATATCCACATGCATCCGGAGGAAAGCCTACTTCCTAATTTTCCGAGCTGGCTTCATGGATTTCTCCGAGACGTCCCAAGTCTAGATATTGCCTTTCAGGCGGGACGAGTTTACCTCGAATTTGAGTTCGAGAGGGATGAAGTACCGTGTAATTGGAAATTCCAGCTGCGCAAATTTCCTGACGTGCAGGACCTCAATTTGTGGCTTACTAAGTTCAAAGGGAATCTCGATATTCTCAACCCGGAGGAACTTCATGTTACTCAAGGACCGCTTTGGGGTAGCGGAGAGTATTGGGAGCCTTCCTTGAGTGTGTGGCGTGGGATTCTGGAGACACTGACACGGTTGAGAGTTGTCACGGCGGGATTGGATAATTGGATGAACAATTTCTTCCTTGCGCTTGGTGATGAGGATGGTTTCTGTCCTTCTCTGGAAGAAATCGAGATACACGGAGCGCAATTTGATGGAGATTCAGTAAGGCGCATGTTGATGCGACGCCAGGGGAACGGCCAGAGACTGAAGAAACTCGTTCTGGATATTGAGCCACGCAGATTCCGTCCGAAGAAAAACTCCGACAATCATCTATTGGACGAGTTGGGTGATCAATGCTATCAAGATCCTTTGGAACTCGTGGATGAATTCGTAGGCGATACGAGATTCTTCTATGGTGTGGTTTCACCCCCTCCGAAGGTAGCTAAAGAATTCAGGTAGGAACAAACCGTTTTATCAACCAATTGTCAATCTGATTGTTTTTTTTTTTACAAATTAGTCCGGAGATGCTTAGACTTATGAGTAGTCCGGGGATGGTTGCACAGATGTTTGAGAATCTTGCGAGCGTTCAACAAGATGACAATGTCGCGCTCTGATCGAATCGAAGTCGTGTTCTTACTCCGAGTCCGAGTCTCCCTACGAAATGTTACGGACTGTCACTCGAAAGGTTCGAAATTATGAATCAACAGGGCCTGATTATTTCTGGGTATGAGAGGATTGTCAAACGATATCGACATCTAGACGAGGCGACCGGGGTGACCTCAAGCCTCTCGAGACCGAGAAGCGCCCGTTATTAAACGCGCGATGGGAGCAATGTGAACGATCGGGGGTACCAGTAGTCTTCTCAGTGGATGTCATATCTGAACTCGCAAGCTGACTGTTTTGCGCTATCGCATCCTCATTTCACCCTCCTCTACTCTCGTCGACTTATTTGATTGATAGTCCGCCGCAGTCAATATTTTCCGACCCCAAGACATATATAGTACCAAAACGACGATCCCTAAAACACATACAACTGATCAAATACGACGAGGAGAAAAGCAATAAATCTGCCGATCACTCATTCTTCCGCTCTCTACGTGTAAGCCAATCTCCAATGTTAAAGGGCTGGACCAAAGTCTGTGTCGGACTTAACTCGGTATGACCATTCGACGAATAGCGTGATTGATATGCAGGTGCCGGCGTCTCTGTGTCAGTTCGAAGTGGTATACTAGCAGGTGTCACGGAATCGGCTGATAATCCTTTTCGCGAAGGCTGAGGCTGGGAATTGTCCGGAGGTTGGGAAGGAGGGTAGAATGGTTCTACGGTCCAGTCATGTCCTGGCGGCGACGTGGGCGTACGCATAGCCGGACAAATGCCTCTGTCTCCGTCGATGTCGAAAGGCTCTGAGACGTGAGTATTGAGAGATGTGATCGCCCCGGAGTTGGTGGAAGTTATTGAATTTCCGATTGAGCCTGATCTCATGTTCGCGGCTGTTACGCGTGGATTCACGTGGGTGAAATTCTGGATAGTGTGTGCGGGACTTGTCGGCGCAACTGACTCGGTTTGGGAACTCCGTCTGTATGTCACTGGAGTTGAAGATATGGGTGATGGGGGAGAGTACCCCGAATCTTCGGCCTTTTCACTGACGAACTGTTGCTTGTGCATCGAGTTCATAGTGTAAGAGGGGGAGTTTGAGGACGAAAGTGTCGATTTCTCGTGTTCGAAAGAGGGATCGATGACTTTCGTACTCTCAATGAAGCCGCGTTTATGCCCTAGGCTGCCGTGCTTGAAGAATATGAACCATACGCCGAACAGGATTATTGATAGGATTGCAGTGCCGCCAATTACACCACCGACTATAGCCCCGACATCGACAATTTTATGACCTGCTTGGCTTCTGACGGCTATCCCAACTGTGGTCGGTTGATCGCCAGGTAATCCCACTGAAAAAATCCTAAAAACGGAAAGTAAATTAGCTCATGTTAGGCGAGAAGTAGAAATAGGTCGCACATGTATACCGCACTAATGAATGAGCTTCCGAGCAAATATGTAGTTGTCCCAGGGTCCGTCCAGCCGACGATCGCTCCTACGCAAGACGTGCCGTTTTGGATGATTAGAGTCGGGGAAGGCAGGATGAAGGGTGTTGAGTTGATGTTTATTGCAAATGTTAGTTGGGTATCGCAGGGGATTGTGTATCGGGTGAACGGTCTTTCTGGATCGTCGGATGCTGAAGAGGCTGGGATAGCTGCATCTATCATTATCATGAGTTGAGTTGAGTTGATAGGGCTTGTGGGAGAAGAGACGAACAGATTAACTCGGCTTCGCTCTTGGTCAGATAGATTTCAGGGAAATATGGATCGAGAGTCGCATAATTCGGAACAGTATGCATTATTTGGGAGTTGTTGATCGAGGCTGTCCATCCGTCCATTTGGATTGTCCAGTCTGTGCTTGCTGCTATCGGTGCTTGCTGTATATCCGCACTCGAATTCGAACTTGGATTTGAACTGAGACCTCCCGCGCTCACTTGTGGGCTATTCGTGACGGGGACTTGGGTTATTGGACCGGTGTACGCAGACGGATCTGGGAGTTCCCAGTGGAGGAATCCTCCTACTTCTGATTGATTGGTATTTTGGGAGGCGTAGGGAGGATTGAGAGCCATGCCGTATGTGAAGTTTGTCAAGGAGGGATTTTGAGCAAAGAAGTTCCCGTAGAGGGTATCGCGGAATGTTAGATTTGGACCTGTGAGTCCTAGACCGAATATACCGCTTGCTTGTGTACTAAAGAGTTGTTGAGAGGATTGATTGGATGATGTTACAGCTAGGACTATATGTCATATCGGTCGGGTGAGCCACGTGGAGATGGGGAAAGTGAGGAGGGAGGGGGACGTACGGGTTTGGTTTGGGTAGTTCCATGCGCTGCCGTTTGATTCGGATAGGGTACAATCTTCTTTTATGAGTGTGCCGGATATGAAGCTTCCGCCGAAGTTGAGACTTTGGTTGGTGCCTAAGTCCTTCTCGGAGCCGGATTGGGAAGAATTGTATCTGCGAAATTATTATGGATGGTGCTGGACGGAGGGAGTGGGAGACGTACTCGGTTTGTGAGAGACAGTTTGAACATCCGGTTTTTGCGACGATGGAATAGCCCATTGTAGTTGAGAGGGTGAAATTGAAGGTTTGTGGTGTGCCGACGGAGCCCTGATATTTTGAAGGTCAATGTTCTGACGGTATAGAAAGAGAGGGAGTCTTCGTACCATATTAATTTGGACTAGATATCTGTGGTTGTTGTCGAGCGCTAGTGGGACGGTGAGTGTGCCGACGACGGTGTCTCGTTTGAATAGCTGTGCTTCGACGGGAAGTTGGCTGAGGAGGAGAAGCATCCATGGTAGCCAGAACATAGTGGGAGTTCGAGATGAAGAGGGGAAGCGGAGGAAACTTTCAATGGAGCAGAGTTCGGTTGAGCTAAGTACTAGTAGACGGTACGAGCCAATGAAGATTTTCGGGAGGTAATCTAGTGGAAGTGGACCGAGCAATCCACTTTAACGGGAGAATTGCCGTAAGTCGCCGGTAGGAGTACCGCACGAGCACGAGTAACGACTATACTTTCTTGATTTTCAACCATGATAAGCCACGAGAGGTATATTTTCTGCGCTGTCCATGTTGATGATAATGGTGTTGATTGAATGGAGGGGTGGATAGACAGGATTGTCGATAAGAATATTGTGTGAACGGCAATTGATCCAAGTGAGATGCTATCGCAATATCGAGGCAATGATGATCGTTTCAGGCACAGTTTCACGAAGAACTTACAGGGTACGAAACAAACGTATTTTTGGAGCTTCGGGGATTCTTCATGTCAGAGAATGATGAAGTGCCCGGGTATCGACAGTCAAAACTATCACTCGACATTCCATCTGATCATATACTAGTAACTCTTCGACATGATGTGCCTATCGTGATGCCTTGCATCGATGGACTCAAGTACAAATATAGAGATGGAATTGCGGCAGCTTTAACAGATTTGTGGAAGAACCGATGACTGCGAGCTCCAGGTGTGAGAGCTGGTACGACTCAATGGTACGACTCGTACGAGCGCTGGAGAACGGTGACACGAAGAGGCGTCACACCCGTCACGTCACGCTGCTTCTTCCCTCTGCGATCCCAGCCTTCCTCACGCGACCGCCTTTTCTCATTCAAGTCGATGTCTCTCTCTCGGCGTCGCTCTCTGCGGGGTGGACTGAACAACCTAGTGCTACCGACTACACCGTTGGACTTGAAAACTATCAAGGAGATATGTAAAGATTTTGAGGTTGCGACGGTTGGGTCGAGGATTGAGTTGATTCAGGCGTTGTTGAAGAATGATCTTGGTGTGTTCTTTCCTTTGAGTGATGGGGATGAGAGTGACTCATTCATTCGTCTTGGTTGCTTGGTCTTCAGGCGCTGGGTCGTCGTCGAAAAGTGAGCACAATCCTCCGATGAGCGCCTCACGCCTTCTAAGCCGCATTTGTGTCAGAGAATATACAGGATGGACTTTTGAGTCTTCCTACGGACACCTTGAAAGCGGAGACTGTACGATCGATATGTAAAGATTGTCGTGTACCTTCGGGAGGAAAGAAGACTGAGGCTCTCGAACGTCTTTGGAACGCTGACCTCGGTACGCCTTCTTCTTTTGCTCGACTCCCTCTTCTTTGATTGAGGAGGATGGTAGAAACGAAATTCGAAGCTGAAGATCTACTTAAATCTTCCAAAGCAGTCAAATCAACCACAGCCGCCGCGTCGTCTTCTTCCTCTCCCCCAAAACCAAAAACGCGAGCCACCGCCAAGCCTAAATCGAAACAAACTCCACCCAAGGCCGAAGCACCACCTCCAAAAGTCGAAAGACCCGCTCGAGTAGCGCGCATCACCGCCGTCTCGCGAGTACCTAAACCTATCATTTCCCCACCTTCCCCTTCACCCGAACCTCCTGCATATTCTACGCGTTCCACTGCTACAGAAGCTCCGAGGACGACGCGTTCGACTGCGAGTGAAGTTCCTAGGACGGGCTCGACGACGACGCGTGTGACGAATCGGAGGGTTCCTAAACCTGTTATTCAGGCTCCTCCGTCTTCGCCTTCTGTTGAGCGTGATAGGATTAGGATTGTGAGGAAGAGAAAGTCGATGGGGACGGTGTTTGTGGAGGTGCCGGAGAGGGCTAGTAAGAAGAGGAGAAGTACGAAGGATGTGGACGGTGGGGAAGAGGATGCGGAAGGAGAAGAGGATGCTGAGGGAGAGATGGATGTTGATGAGGAGGTTGCGGGAGAGGTTGCGGGAGAGGGGGTGAATGGTGTCAATGGTGCCGTGTCGAATACGCCGCCTACGAACGACGTTCCTCCTCCCGTCGTCGTCGAAGACTCAAAAGAGGCTACCGAGGCTCCAGCGCCTGCAGAAGAAGAAGAGGTGGTGGATGCCGATGCTGCTGTTGAGGAAGAGAAAGAAGCGGAGGTCGTTGATGAAGATCCAGCTCCCGACGCTATCGAAGAATCTTCAGACGAGGCAGTCAAAGATGTCGATGGTCCAAATGGAGAAGTCGAACCTGCGAAGGAGACCGAAGATATCGAGATGGAGGTCGATACGGAGATCCAGATCCACTCCACTACGACCGTCGTGGAGACTACGATCACTACCGTCACTGCTACATCTAGCGAAGGCGAGATTGCGGATGCTCTCACTCCTATTCCGGTCGCTGATGCTATCTCCGTCGATCCTTCTACGAATCCGAATCCTAATTCCACCTCCGAGGACGTCGAGGAAGAAGGAGATGCTGCTGCGCCTGCTGTTCCTGAACCAGCCGAATCTATCGTCCCGAATGGAGACTCATCTAATACTCTACCCACCGCAGAATCAGCCGAACCAGTCGAACCAGCAACGGAAGTCATCGAAGGAGAAGCCGAAGCAGAACAAGAAGGCGAAGGAGAAGAGAAACCTTCCACATTGGAATATCAATACGAACCTGACTTCGACCCCTCTGCAGTCGATGTGGATGCGATTGCTGAAGAGGCTTTTACGCAGGCTATTGCTAGTGGGGCTTTTAATGGGGTTGGGTGGGAGGGCGGAGGGGAGAGTCAAGTTACTCTACCTGTTCATGAAGCTGGGGTAGAGGCTGAGGCGAATAAGGCATCGGCGGACGAGATCCTTTCGACGGCTCAAGAAGCTCCTGCCGTACCTGAAGCTGAACCCGAGGCGGCTGAGGCTGAGGCTGAAGATATCACGGGACTTCCGGGATTGGGTGAGATTGGAGAAGAAGGTCATGTAGGTGGAGAGGTAGAGCAGCAGCTTGTCGATGCGACTGTGGTGAGCTTTGTGAGGGATGAAGAGGCGGTTGGGTTTGCAGAAGGGATGTTTTAGTTTGTCCGTTGGTATGTGGTGTTGTTCGTGTTTATTATAGCGCGTATCTGACTCTTCCGCCATCCAGTACCATCTTCCGTGATCGCTCAATGTTCCTTTCCTTCCGCGCTTTCATCCACGAGATTCGTACATATTCGCCAATCGTTCAGTTTTCTTCCCCGCGTCTAAAATCAAGCACCTACAGTGATGCACTGCAAAATATTTTTGAAGGACCTCGTCCTCTGTTCCGCCTCATAAACTCGTACTATTCATGTACTTTACTAATACTTGACGTTCCTTTGTCGTATACTTTTGTTCATCCTGTATGTCATTTATTAAAATTCAAGTTGCATATATTGTAAATGTGTATATGGGTGAAACTTGTGCTACTACTCGTACGGCAATTCGTAGCCCCACGAGGCCAGTCCAGCGCATCAGTTCCTCCGTCATGATGCATGATTGATCTATCGATCCATCAGCGTGTTCCTGAGTTCTTGAATAGAATACCCGGTTCCGGCGTTTCCGCGAGATGCTATCCCGTCTCAAAGAATATTCATCCCATTTCCAACATTCCATAACGACTGGTGCAATTTTTCATAGAGAAGAGGTACTATCAAAATTCAAACAGCATTTCAACGATCGATGTCGCTGCGCTCATCGCCATCGGTGTTCATGCTTTGCAAGCGCGTGCAACACGTTGTTCTAGGCATCGGAGTTTGAAATAAAACGAACCTGCGCTTAGAGAGCTGCTTCCCACTGCCAACTCCAGGCTCCAGCTGATCGACCCTCGTCGACCCTTTGACGATGACGATGACACGATTTGGGTCGTTCGCGGCGCTGTGTAAAGATATTCCTATGCCTTGGTGTAATCTCTTTGTTCGACAGGTGCGTCTCCCTCCTCCCTTTTCTTTTTGCCTGCGTTGCGTCGTGAACACGGCTGATGGGTGATGATGATCCTTGTGTGGTGATAGCTTTCAAAACACTCTCCGCAGACTTTGTTACCCCCTTCGTCGAATTTTACTTTAGCACCTGTGGGTGTGAACCCTTCATGTGCGATTAATCGGATCAGTCAACCGGGGAGCTTTGGAGGGACGAGTTTGGGGAATATAGCGCAGATTATTGCGTGTGCTGCGTGTTTCTTCTTCGTCGTGTTCCTCATTATCAAAGTCTCTCGGCGGAGAGCTGCTGTTGGTGCGTCTCTTCTCTTCCTTTTCGGTGATGATAATGGAAGGCTGATGGGGGATGCGGGGTGTAGGACGTGTTGAATTCCGAATATTTCTGATGATATATCTCTTATCGCTCCCTCTCAATCTCCTCACTACGGGATCTGTACTCAAACAAGGATCATTACCTCTCGTCATTCTCACCGCTGTACATGCTGGAGTCGTCGCTGCCTTATTCTGGGCGTTGTTGGCGAATGGAATTGTTTCGACGCAGGTTGTTGAGGATGGGACTCTGAGCTCTCTTATCGTGCGTCCCCCTCTTCTTTGAGCTTACTGAGATTGATGGGATGGTGTGGGGGTAGCCGTTTTATGCGCTTATTATTGCGTTCTTTGCGGCGACGACGTATATATCCCTCGATGTTGCGTTGACGATTACGCATTCTTTTGGACCTTCGAATCCTCCTGAGGATCTGGAGTCTATTCCGCTGTTTGTACTAACAAATATATGGCCTGGAGCGTACGTCCTTCATCCTTCTTCTCTCCCCAAAGTCCTGTTTTGTGAGATGCGGAAGCTGATTCTCCGTGTGTAGCGCAACTCTGATATTCTTCGCAATAATGCTGTACATAATCCTAGGCATCCTCCGCGAAATCCGACCAATATGTACGTCTTCCATCCATCCCCTCCCCCCCTCTTTCCTTCTCCCTCCTCCTAACCCTTTCCTCCTTCCGCCATGACGACGCACGCAAATCGCTAACCTAAGAACGACAGGGTTCTACATTCTCGCATTCACAATCTTCGTCCTCTCCCAACTCGACTATTACCTCCTCTCAAAAACTATCTGCGTCGTACGTATACGTATTCGATGACGTCATTCTCTCACGTCATCCTCCCTTCCTTCTTTCCTTCTCTGCTGAGTTCCTTTGCTGACTTTGTGTTTTGTTGGTGGGGGTGTAGGGTACGAAAGCGAAGATTGATGGATTGTTCGTTGCGACGCTTTTGGAGACTGCTGCTGTTGGTGTCTTGTATCTGGGATGGACGAGTATAACTGAAGGTACGTCTACGCGTTGTCATGGATACGGAGTATAGTGTGCTTATCGTCGAGCAGATGCATGGGATGAGAACGATTATTATCGCAATTCTATCGGCCTGTAGACATATGTTCTCGGATTTATCTTGTACCACAATCATGCGCGCATCCACATTTCTATCTTTCCAGCGCTTCTTCTTCGTCTCTCCGGAGTTGAATCCGGTATTCCAAAATGGCTTATCTCTTCAATGTAGAACTCATTTTTGAGCCCATTTGTCTTCGTTAGGACTTGCTTGTATTTCATTTGATTCTTATGTCTCTCACGAAAATATACGAACTTATTGATGACCATAATAGGAAGAGAACGGATGCTCGTATTGATAGCTCGAACAGGACTATGAAACCCAAATAGAAGAGTGAACGACAGAATAGCACATGTAAAAGGAAGACAAAATTAAAGCGATAGTAATATGGGCCCTTCTAATTCTTGATGCATGCATACCCGGATAGCGTGTAGCCCACGACGCATGCGATTGCTGGGCGAAGGGTCAGTATATAGTAAAAGCAAAGACGTAAAGAATAACTGACCTTGACATTTCCTCTCTCGGCACACTACAGCAGACGCTCCAGGGACCTTCGCGACGGTGCACTCTTGCTGACAACTTCCACAGTGAGCAACGTCGTTGGAGAGAGTGACGCTGTAGCAATGATTAGCGGCTGAAATGGAGTCCAACAGGTAAAACTTACTTGACCGGGCGCCTATCTTTTCCAACACAGGTAGTCGTCAGGAGATTCCCCAAAGAGCTGAGGTCGGAAGGTGTCGATGGGATACCGACGCTTGAAGTAGGGAGGACGCTGGTTGGAAGAGCGGGAGGGATGCCGGTGGTGACCGTCGATATGATGCTGGTAGGGAGAGCAGAGAGAGACGAAGTATCGACAACCGAAGTAGGAACTCCTCCTTGAGAAGCGGAGGCGGAGGCGGCGCCGAAGACACCGAGATGAAGCGCACCGAGGCCGCCAGCCGAAGGTACTCTTGTTCCGTCTCCCTGTCCACTCTGAGCGTTGGCCTGATGGAAAGGCGTCAGTAATTTGGCCAGTCCTGACGCGATCGACGGGTGTAAAGATGGGACCGAGGGAGTCGGAACGGGATTGGGACCAGTCGAAGAGGGATCGGGAGAGGGATTGGGAGAGTTGGCTGCGGCAGGAGCGGGATCGGCTTGAGCGGGTGCGGGTGCTGGTGCTGGTGGTGCGGCAGGAGCGGAAGAGGGGTCTTCGGGAGCTGGTGCGGGAGCGGGCGCTTGAGGTGAGTTGGACGACGAATCAGGGGAGGTCGACTGTTCAGATGACGATGGAGTGACATCTCCAGTCGAACCTAACGTCGAAAGCAACTTGGAGAGACCCAACCCGGAAGGAAGTCCTGGGGTATTAGGAGTAGACGGCGCCGAAGGAATACGAGGTCCCGCAGGTACACCGGGAGCTGCGAACAACTTCCCAAGACCCAATCCGCTAGGAACTCCAACTCCGCCAGAGTTGGAAGATGAACCGCCCGCCTGACCGCCAGCACCGGAACTGCAGGAGCTGCCCACACTCGACTCGATCTCCCGACGTGTCATCTCTTTCCATGCTTCGAGATCTTCGGTAGAAGGCTTTGCATGAGGATGCTGAGGAGTTCTAGGGAGATGAACGTCGACGTCGGAGCGGGGAATGTTGACGTTGGTGGCGACGTTGGATCGAGGAAGATCGTGATGGATGTCGATGTCGGTGCGGGGAAGATGCATGTCGACGTCGACGCGCTTCTCGTGGGCGAGGTTCATTACGTAGTCATCGTAGTCGCGACGAGGAAGGGAAGGGAGAGCGGGTGGGGCGACGGGAGGCGCGGGCGCTGCGGCCGATGATGACGAAGCCGGTGCGGATGTCGACGACGACGACGAAGGCGTAGGGACGGCGGGAGGTGACACGGGGAGAGGGACGGGAGGAGCAATAGCGACAGAGAGAGCGATAGACGCAAAGAGCACCAAGAGCTTAGAAGGGAACATATTACAGAGGGAGTAAAGTACGGAGGGAGATGGTGGGGGGAAGGAAGATGGGAAAGGGGAGTTTGAAAAGTCGTTGGCCTTATATAGCTTTTTCAGAGCATAAGGTCGATTTGCCTTGGCGGGATCTCAATTTACTCAACGCGTTTTTCGTCGGCGAATGGTGGATGAGAAGGTAGCATTTATGGGTATCGTTCGGAAGCTATCATTCAGCAGATCATCACTGTATTATTTTTGTGAGCTGAAAACCTAAAGAGCGGTCATGAAAAACGGAATACCGGGCAGAGGAGAGAAGATGACATCGAGTTCGAGCGTTGAGTCGCAGTGCTAAAAATAGATTTGCTTCCATTGAAGTTCGATGACGTCGGCCGAGGTCTGAACCCCTAGACCCAGGTCCAATTCGGAGTTTACAGGAGCTTTCTCCGTTTCGGCCGGAAATGCTTCTCACGATTTGCTGCCGCGCTTGCCGTCCACCAACGTCAGCTTTCGTTTTCTGCTATAGGTCGAAAGATGTTCAATTTCGCGAAAGCACACGTGTCCTGGCTTGTTGTGTGTCTTCATCAACCGCCAACATAACCTACTGAACCATGGCTCGCTTCAGCTTCCTGAGTACGTCTTCTCACCTGCTTGAGAGTTGAGACAAGAGTCCTCGGACGCCTTATCCTCGTCATGCAGAATTGATTCGAGATCAGCGCAGCGAATTACCCTCTATAGACGAGCTGAAGAAAGACCTGACTGGAAAGACCATCATTGTCGTTGGAGCGAACACAGGTCTCGGTCTCGAGGGTTCGACTTTCTTCGTTTTGGGTGCTGTGTCCGTGGTTGACAGTGATACATCCCATAGCTGCGCGTCACTTTGCAACCATGAATCCTGGACGTTTGATCCTTGCCTGTCGTACAGCGAAGACAGCTGAAGAAGCTGTCCAAGGTATCTGTTTATCATTATCCTCTCCGCCTAAACCTCCTGACATTCAGTAGATATCAAAACGACAACTGGGTGCCAGACGGTCGAATATTGGACCTTGGATTTAACATCTTTCGCATCAGTATCAGCGTTCGCGAGTCGTTTTGAGAAGGAGGGTGGTGGAAAGCTCGACATACTCGTTGAGAACGCTGGAATTGCGACGAATGTGTATAGGGCGACGCCTGACGGTTATGAATCTAGGTATTGTCTTGTTCGCATCACTCCATCCAATTAAAAATGACTGAGAATAATGCAGCATTCAGACAAACCACCTTTCGACGGCCCTCCTTTCTTTGCTTCTCCTCCCTTATCTGTCGAAGACTCCCAACTCACGCGTCACTATCGTCACATCTGAAGTTCATTTCTTCGTCTCACGATTGATTGAAGCGGATAGTCCGAAGATATTGGATAGATTGAATGAGAAGGAATATAGCACGTCGAAAGTCATGGCGGAAAGGTATAACGTGTCAAAGCGTGAGTACGGTGTCTCTTTATATATATCAAAGCTTTCCTAATGTTGTGTCATAATAAACAGTGTTGAATGTCTTTTATGGTCGAGCATTGGCTGAGAGACTTCCTGCCGGGACGTCAATTACTGTCGATCTTGTCACTCCGGGTATCTGTCACTCTAAGGTAATAGTCCCTCCTCCATCTTCGACGACCGATCTCTGATGTTCGTCGAAGATATCTCGAAATCTCCATGGATCTCAAAAGGTCGTTTTGGGGATTTTGAAATTCTTCCTTGCTCGTACCACGGAAGTTGGTTCTCGGACGCTCGTTCATGCAGCTCTTGCGGGGGATCAAGAGACGATGCAAGGAAAGTATTTGAATAAGTGTAACGTCGAGGAGGTAAGCGATTATGTTATTTCGGAAGAGGGGAAGATTGTGCAGGATAGGTTGTGGGATGAGACGGTGGGGATTTTGAGACAGAAGGATGGGAGGGTTGAAAGTGTTGTGAGGGAGTTATTGAGGAGCGGATGAACGGTGTTGCACTCTATTGGATTTTTCTGGTCTTATTCTTTGAGTTTCCTTATTGGACTTTCGCTCGAAACTCTAGTTTATTTTAATTGGTCCAGTTCTTGTGTCTCGCGATGAGCTTGAGCTGAATCTAAGAATAAAGTTTGCTTCCGCTTTTCCGCTTTCGACATTTTGGCGCTAGACTGTTCCGGGGATGTAAGGTCCGTACAAAGTATGACATCATAAGGATCAGCGTCTATATGGATATAAACATGCTATGACCGAGTTTCCCTGAGTGCGGTGATCCTGACGTTATGTCCGGGATCAGTCCCTCACGCGCAAGTCAAGTTTTCGACCAAGTTCTGGTCGGCGAATTATATGTTTTTTGACTGTTATTTTGGTCAATTATGTTGTTATGCTCGGACTTATGTATTCAAATGCATACTTTACATGTTTACACTAGTGAGGAGACGGATAAAGGGCAGGAAAAAGAAGGAAAAAAGGAGGGAGGGAGAAAATACAGAAAAAAATGGACTGGGGAGAGAATAGGCGGCGGCGGAGGGGCGGGAGGTGTGAGAACAGCGCGCTGTGCTTACCGTCACACTTGGGACACTCTTTCTCTGCCCTGTCTGGCTCCACGACAAGTCGACGACGCAGCGGCGCGTTTTTTTGGGACTGCTTCTTTTTTCTTGTTTTCAAGCGGGGTCTTGGGTTGTTTTGGGTTTGCTGGAGTCGTGCTGGGCATCTCTCAGGAGTGGAGAGGGAATCAGCGGAGTGATGAGGGGATCGAGGGGGCGGCGGGGGCGGCGGCAGCAACGACGACGACGGTGAGCAGAGGAAAGCGGTGGCGGGGTTTGAAAAGTATTATGGTCGGAAACACGGGAACGGACAATCCCGAGCGGGATTATGTTCGGATCATGATGTCATACTTTGTACGGACCTAGCTTCCCTGTTGCGGTCGAGATTCGGAATGGATGGCCGATCCCACGTGTCTTTTGCCGTTGAAACGCGTCCTCCACCATGACTGCCGTCACGATTACCGCTCAACGACCTCAATCCATGTCCAGAGTAAGCCGAACAGAAAAATCAGAGAACCGAATCAGACTGTCCGTCCTTGTATCTATCCAATCGCTCCAAATCTGACGGCTCTAAAATGTTGAAGCTCCTTCGTTGGACTTGGATCACCTTTCATAATAATTTCGGTCCTCAAATCAATCGACCGAACATCCCTTTTTGCATCATCCTCGGCCATTCAAGGAAACTTGGGGAGGGTCTTCTCTCACGATCTTAAACTGGTTCGTCGAATATGTGTGGACGTTTGGTGAGAATGTTGTATCCGAATTTGGTATCTTCGACGAGTCAGGGGTCGAGACTCGAGACCACGCGACGGATCCTAAATGGTTCAGAAGGGTGTATTTTAAGACGCTCGAACACATCTGGTTGCAGGTTCTCACACTTGCGAATCCAGTCGGTGCCGTTGCGCTAACGTCACCTCCTGCCGGCTCTGAGTATAATTGAGATCTTTTAAGATCGGATGCCTCCGCCCTTTATTCGGTCTCCTCGTAGCAAGCAATGGCTCCTTACAGTCGTCTCAGTCAGTACTCCCAACCCTCATGCTCACTGAGCTCGTGTCCCTGACGTTTGTGTGGTTATCAATGACAGAATTCTACTCAGATCAATTTACGTCTCTTCCTTCGGTTGACGAGTTCAAGAAGGATCTGACAGGCAAAACGGTCGTAGTTGTCGGAGCGAACGTTGGTCTTGGACTCGAAGGTAAGTCTATCTTGTTCCTTATCGTCTCAAGGAGATCTGGCTAACATCGTCTCCGAATAGCCGCCCGTCACTTTGCTACTATGAATCCCGGCCGTTTGATCCTTGCATGCAGAACAAAGAGCACCGCCGAAGCCGCTGTAGAAGGTATTCTCCATCTTGCTTCCATCATTTGACTTGGCCCTCACATTCACATAGATATTCAACGCACCACCGGGTGTAAAACTGTCGAATATTGGCACATAGATTTGCAATCATTCGCATCTGTATCGGCGTTTGCGACACGTTTTGAGAAAGAGGGTGGTGGGAAATTAGATATTTTGGTTGAGAATGCTGCGATTGCGACGAGGAAGTATCAAAAGACGCCTGATGGATATGAGTCTTCGTACGTCCAATTCACTCCGACTCGAAAGGCGCTTATTGACAATCATGTAGGATTCAGACGAATCATCTGTCTACTGCTCTTCTTGCTCTTCTGCTCTTTCCGATTCTATCTAAGACTCCAGATTCGAGGCTTACATTCGTTGGTTCTGGGGCGCATTTTGTTGTGCAGAGACTTGAGGAAGCGGATTCGCCGAAGATTCTGGAGAAGTTAAATGACGAGGAGTATTGTACGGAGGAAGTTATGAAGGGAAGATATCCGATATCGAAATGTGAGCTTTCTCTTTTTCTCTCTTTTTTTTTTTTTGGCTTGGGTTGAGGGACTGATGGTATTATAGTGCTCAATTTATTTTTCACTCGTGCGCTTGCCGAGAGACTACCGCTCGGAACATCTGTGACGGTCGATGTTGCCAATCCTGGCCTTTGTCACTCTCAGGTACTTATTATTCCCAACCTCATATCAGGCGTCACTCATTTTTTATTTCAATTCGTCCAGCTCACCCGGAACGTGAAAGGATTCATAGTAATATTTTACACCATCTTAAAAGCGATCCTCGCACGTTCGACAGAAGTTGGCTCTCGTACAATCGTCCATGCTGCGCTTGCTGGAGATCAACAGACTATGCAGGGGAAGTATTTGAATATGTGTCAGGTGGAGGAGGAGAGTGATTATGTGTATTCGGAGGAGGGGAAGGAGGTGCAGGAGAGGTTGTGGGGGGAGACGATTGAGATTTTGAAGGGGAAGGATGAGAGGGTTGAAGGTGTTGTTCGTGAGTTGTTGAGAACGGGATGAGAGTGTTGTGAAAGGGTTTGATGTGTTCTATTTCGTAGGACGGTGGTCGTTGAAAATTCAACTGAGATAATTTGTTTCTCTGGATATCTGGGTGATTTGAGAAATCATGACATTCGAGCGCTCTTGAATTTACTGAATGAACACTGTTTTCCCGAGCGACAGACCCGTGCCGCCGGCCCGCTGTTCCTGGGTCGCCGATATTCTCACGCCGACCGATGCCGCCCAGCCGTCCCGACGCGTCAGCCGGCTCATCGTTGCCTCAGCATTTCTCAAGCAATAATGTGCCTCACCCACCCCTCTCCAACTCCTCTCTCACAATTTTCTTTCGACCTACCCAGTCCCTACACTCAATCCCGATAATGGCACCATTCAGTTTTCTCAGTGAGTTCCTTCAGAATTCGTGCCTTGTTGTGGATGAGGGCTGAGCCGCTGACGACGATGTAGAATTTATTTCTGATCAGTGGAGTACTCTTCCGAGTCCTGAGGAGTTGAAGAAGGATCTTACGGGGAAGACTGTCATTATCGTAGGAGCGAATGTGGGTCTTGGATTGGAAGGTACGTCTCGGTCGTTCTTGAATGACTACCTGGGTCTCATGATGGAGTAGCTGCACGTCATTTTGCTTCTATGAATCCTGGACGCTTGATTCTCGCATGTCGTACTCCTAAAACTGCTGAAGCAGCCGTCGAAGGTATGCTCCTTCTTCTCCTTTGCTATCTCGCCTCTGAGTTTCGTCCGTAGATATTACGAAGACGACTGGATGTAAGACCGTCGAATTCTGGCCTCTTGATCTGCAGTCTTTCTCTTCTGTTTCGGCATTTGTGACGAGATTTGAGAAAGAGGGTGGTGGGAGATTGGATATTTTGGTTGAGAACGCTGCGATTGCTACGGGGGATTATAAGAAGACGGGTGATGGTCATGAAGCCACGTATGTTCCTTCCCCTCGTCTTTTCCGATCACTTTTCTGATTTTGTGATTTCGTGTAGGATTCAAACGAATCATCTTTCGACGGCGTTGCTTGCTCTACTTCTTCTTCCTACTCTGAATAAGACCCCGAATTCGAGGCTGACGATCGTTGCTTCCGAAGTCCATTATTTCGTCGCTAGGTTGACGGAAGCTGATAGTCCGAAAATCTTGGAGAAGTTGAGCGATAAGGATCATTGTACGACTTCGGTCATGAGTGTGAGATACAATGTATCGAAGCGTAAGCTGATGCCTTCTTTCTGAGAGAGTATCGACTTACCAAATTCTTAGTACTGAACGTCTTCTTCACTCGCGGACTTGCGGAACGACTTCCGCTAGGCACTAGCGTCACGGTCGACGTCGTGAATCCTGGTCTTTGTCACTCAGAAGTGCGTACGAATTATCCAACCATCTCAATGGTATTCTAATGAATTTCTGACAGCTCACGCGAAATGCTTCGGGCTTCCAAGCTTACTCTCTCGCCTTCATGAAGTTCCTTCTCGGCCGTTCGACTGAAGTTGGCTCGCGTACTCTGGTTCATGCTGCCCTCGCCGGAGATCAGTTGACGATGCAAGGGAAATACTTGAACAAGTGTCAGGTTGAGGAGGAAAGTGACTACGTCATCTCGCCGGAAGGGCAGAAAGTCCAGGATAGACTTTGGGAGGAGACCATCGCCATTCTCGAGGCGGCGGATCCGAGAGTCAAAGATGTCGTTCATTCCTTGTTGAGGAGTGATTGATAGTTCTATTGTATATCATTTTGACGTTTTAAATCTTAAAATCTCATTCGATTCCGGACGAGTTCCTCTTCTACATAGTAAATTGAATATGACTAGCACATGCTCGGAGGACGAAACGCTGCCGGAGCTGAGCCAAGAGCATCGGCAGAATTGTCAGTCTCTTCGGCTGTGTCTGAGCCACGTTCACACGGGACCTGCCGTTGAAAGAACGTCAGCCACGACGACGACGCAATTTCTGCCGCGGCGTTTGTGCTCCTTCTGCTTTGTCTGAGCGACTACGAATGTTTGCGGCTCTTCCGGCAGGGCGAGGATGGATGGTCGTTTGCAGGGAACTCAACTGGCGACTCTCGATCGATGCCCACCCAGAAGCGTCACAACGACTGCAAGGCATCTGATGCACCCGAGGCCGCGTCGACGCCTCCTGCTATATATTGGACGTCTGCTAGCCTGTCGAGAACACAACATCCAACGAATCCTCAGTTCAATCATCCTCTTCAGACTCTCCGATGGCACCTTTCAGCCTCTCTAGTACGTTTCGGACTTCTCGGAGAGGTGTAGTCTGACCTGACCTTGTGCTATGCAGAATTCATATCGGATCAGATGACCGTTCTCCCTTCAGTGGATGAACTCAAGGCGGATCTATCGGGAAAGACGGTGATAGTGGTGGGCGCGAACACTGGGCTCGGTCTTGAAGGTGATTATTTTCTTTGTTCACTTCGCCGACATCTCAGTTGACATTTCGGGATAGCTGCGCGTCATTTCGCTTCTATGAATCCGGAGCGCTTGATTCTTGCTTGTCGAACGCCGATGACGGCTTATGCTGCTGTCGATGGTAAGTCATCTTCATCCGTTCCGGATATCACTCTGAATCATACGTGTCAGACATCAAGAAGACTGCCGGATGTCAGACCGTCGAATTTTGGCCTATCGATTTGACGTCTTTCGCCTCCGTATCCGCTTTTGCGACTCGCTTCGAGAAGGAAGGCGGAGGAAAGTTGGACATCCTCGTCGAGAACGCTGGTATCGCATCCCACAACTATAACAGGACGCGTGATGGAGTTGAAGCCACGTACGCAGCAGTTCATTTCTATTATCCCATCGCTTGCTGATTGAAGATGCGAATATCTAGTCTTCAGACCAATCACCTTGCTAGTGCTCTCCTTGCACTCCTCCTCCTTCCCAGCCTCAGCAAAGCCACCAACGCAAGAATCACGATCGTCTCATGCGATGCTCACTACGCCATCTCCCGACTCCCTGAAGCCGATAGTCCGAAAATTATTGAGAAGTTGAACGAGAAGAATACCGGAAGTCGTAGAGAGATAAGTACCAAGTACCGGATTAGTAAATGTGAGTTCACTCTTAATCTCTTTGACGAGCGAGTGAGCTCACTGTGCCATAGTGTTGAATGTGTTCTTTACTCGTGCGCTTGCGGAGCATTTGCCTGCTGGATCGTCTATCACGGTGGACTCCGTCAATCCCGGTCTCTGTCATTCCGAGGTACATTTCCTTCCTCTCCTACACAGTCCTGATTCTGATCGACGTCCTGTAGCTCACCCGAAGCAGTTCCGGCTTCTTCTGCTACTTCGTCGAATTCATGAAACTCATTCTCGGGCGAAGCACCGAAGCAGGATCTCGTACGCTCGTTCATGCAGCGCTTGCTGGGCATCAGGAGAGCATGCAGGGGAGGTATTTGAATAATTGTAGGGTTGGGGAGGAGAGTGATTTTGTGCTTTCGAGTGAGGGGAGGACGGTGCAGGAGAGGGTTTGGAAGGAGACTGTTGAGCTTTTGGAGGAGAAGGATGAGAGGGTTAGGGGGATTGTTGAGGGGATGTTGAGGGGTTATTGAGCGCCGTTTTCAGTGATACTTTAGCGTTGTGCTTTTCTTGCGATTTTGATTTTCTTTAGCTCCCTACTCCGTAATTACTCTCTATATCATCTCCGTTGGCTCGTACATCGTCTATATTGTCTCTAAATATTTTCTCTATCCTGTATTTATCCATTCGTCGTTTGAAAGAACATTTTCTTCTCGATCGATCCATCGATGACGGCTGACGCACAAGAAGCGACTCTGATAAGCGCCCACTTCTCGAAGCATCCGACTCACCTCCACCATGCCAGTCACCTACGAAATCGTCCCCGGCATATTCTCTCCTTCAGGTCTCTCAGAGGTACCTTTCCAACATCCGAAGGTTCCAAGTCTTTGATAAGGCATCTAGAAACTCTCTGCATTCGGATTACTCGACGAATCGCCAGATCGATGGACTCGCCTACGGGAGAAGTTGGAGAGATTGAATGAGGAGTGTGGGGCGGGACAGGAGGTCAAGTTGATTTGGTTGGCGAGGCATGGGGAGGGGTATCGTGCGTTGATTTCTTAGTGTTGAGTGGGGAGGAGTTGCTGATCTTTGAATTGTCTTCGTCGTCGTCGTGGATGGCTTTGGTGGATAGATAATTTGGCTGAGAAGAAATACGGACCTGGGGTGTGTCATTATCCTGTTCATGATACATTCTCTCTCATTCAGTTGTATTCAGATCTGGAATACGTGAGGTGACTGTGTCTGGTGCGACGGTATTCTAAAAGCTTTGTCAGGCAAACCGCTCGAGAAAATGGAGATGATGAGATTACATGGGGACGTCAGTCGCTATTCCTCATCCCTCCGAAAACCGACTCATTGGCTGGATATAGCCGATCCTCTCCTCACATCACTCGGAGAACAACAAGCCGCATCCCTGAACGAAGCTTGGAAGATCGCCTTGAAAGACGGAATGCCATCCCCTGAAAAATGGTTCTGTAGTCCTATGCGCCGAACAGCGTCTACGCTGGAGATAACATTCCGCGGGTTATTACCGGATGGTGTGAAGCCGCTTTTCATCGAGGTTCGTCTATTTCAATCACCACATCAACCTTGTGATGACACGATGATGATAGAATATTCGCGAACATAATGGAGTACATACGTGCGATAAGAGGCTTCCGAAGAGTATATTGGCATCTGCGTTTCCAAATTTCGATTTCCTCGAGCCGATGGAGGAGGAAGATGTTCTTTGGGATCCGGATCATCGGGAGAGCGAAGAGGAGTTGGTGGCGAGGATAGCGAAAGGGTTCGAACAGGTCGTTGAGCAAAGTGGTACATCGCGGTGTGCGTATTCAATTCGGCGTGTTATTTGACTTCACTGAGCGATGATTTCCTTGCAGATATCTCGGTTACAGCACACTCCGGGGCTATCCGAGCTATGCTATATGTTCTCGGACATCCGCCAGTAGCGCTACCGACAGGAGGTACTGCTCGTTTCATTATCCATCTCGTTTTCTGAGTTCATTTTTGCAGGTGTCATTCCCGTCGTCGTTAGGATTACAACCAAATCCTAAGCTTTGAGCCTTCTTGATATTGGTCAGAATTTTATGGACTCGGATTCGAACGGAGAGATCAAATCTGTCTTGTAGATGAAGTTTAGAGGAACACACGGATTGTTCTAGAAATGTGTATTATTCGGTGAATATAATGATCTTGGTCAAGCAGATGTTGGTATATATAATATATAACTCTGCGTCGCAAATAATCGGCTCGGGAAGAAACTATGATATGAAAGGAGTAGGGTCACGTCTTGTCCAAGTTGTAGAATCCGCATCATCCGAAACATCGACGGCTCATTGGTGAAGTGTCCCTATCGTTTGGTGGAGGCGGTAGTTACGCGAAGGGAGCGTCATTTCCGGTTAAATCTCGAGTATGCCGGAATCGTCATCGCTTTCATGAGAACCGCATATTACATCGCCGAACAAAATACAGAGGTAGAATCGTGATCCGACTATAAAGAAAATGGAGCACACAGGGTGTCGAAAATGGCCGAAACGAGTTACTAATTGCGTTTCAGGTATTCATCGATATTGCGCTTCACCCTGTCATCGTGTTTGCTGAGAATATGGACGGTCTCATCCCATAGTCTATCCTGAATTTGGTGCCCCTCCGGTGAAATGATGAAATCGCTCTCTTCTTCGACTTGACATTTGTTGAGGTATTTGCCTTGCATTTCGGCTTGAGTTCCTCCTAAAGCAGCGTGGACGAGGGTTCGTGATCCGACTTCGGTGGTGCGCGCGAGGATACCCTTTAGGATAGAGACGAAAACGGCAAGTACACCTTCGATCTCTCGGGTGAGCTGTATCAATGTCGACATTGAGCACATGATGACCAGATAAGTCTAAAAAGTACCTTTGAATGACATAGACCAGGGTTTACCGCGTCGACAGTGATCTTGGTATCCGCAGGCAATCGTTCAGCCAAAGCTTTTACGAAGAAAACATTGAAAGCTGAGATGAATTTGAGATACAATTGGCAATTGAAAGAGAGGAAGTTCGCACACCTTTCGTAACATGGTATCTTTCGCGCATAACACTGCTAGTACAGTACTTCTCGTCACTCAGTTTATCGATGATATTCGGGCTGTCGGCTTCTTTGATGGACTTGACCATATAATGTAGCTCGGAGGAGACGACGACGACACGAGATTCGGTTCTGGATAGCCAGGGGAGGAGGAGGAGACCCAAAAACGCAGTCCCAAGATGATTGGTTTGAAGCCTGAGAAGGAAGAATGAGGTTCAAAGGAATCTGGCGATAGAGAGTGAGTTACGTACGTAGACTCGTAACCATCCTTAGACTGTCGATATACCCCGGTGTTGATACCTGCGTTCTCGACGAGTATATCGATCTTTCCACCACCTTCTTTCTCGAAACGAGTTGCGAAGTCCGATACTGATTGGAAAGAAGTCAAATCCAGAGCCCACCATTCGACCGATTTGCATGCGGTGGTTCGTTCGATATCTAGCTCAATTGTCAGGAAAGAAAAGAATTGACATGCAGAGACAGACCTTTCACGGCCTCCTCGGATGATTGTCGGGACCGACAGGCGAGTATCAGACGTCCTGGATTCATAGAGGCAAAATGGCGAGCGGCTGATGAAAAATGAGAAGCAGAATCACGGTAAGACTCAGGAGCCGCACCTTCAAGACCCAAACCAACATTTGCGCCCGTGACTATGACCGTCTTTCCTGTGAGGTCTTTTTGAAATGCCTTGATGGACGGTAGCGTGGTGTATTGATCCTTTATGAAGCCTAGAAAATATTATAATCAGTTTCGCAACAAGTTGCGCGAGTTGGCGTTAACTGACTGAAGACACTGAAACGTCCCATGTTTGAGAGAGCAGAAGGTCAGAAGAAAGGGGGGGGGGGGGGCGGCTGGTTTATAGCAGTAGCAGCAGACGGCATGGGTTGACGCGTTGATGTTGGCGCATTCGTCGATCTCCGGCATCGGCACTTTCTTTGATCGGGCCACGCGGCTCTAGATTCGGAATTTACCTCTTCGTACCAAATCGGAAGCTGACGTAATCGATAGAAGCCTCTTCATGATAATTACCGAGTTTACCGAGTCAATTAATGACTTCTCTCAGGCACACTTGACAGATTGAGCTTTAGACAGAGGGTGCTAGAATTTAGTCTCTGACTCAATCGAAATTCGGATAGAACGGCAGATATATTACATATTAATAAAGTATTACATTCTATTTATTCAGAGTTCACTTGATCCACCTTGGGCTGGCCGTTCGGCATGATTTTACATTCCCAGAACACCGGATGTCCCATCGTCTCATTATTCGATACATCAACTATTAGTGCGCGAATCCCGAGCATCACTGTGGGAGCTGCTGGGGAACCTCGGAAACTTCGACAAAAGTTCAATGCAATATCCGACGCTTTGGAGTAGTGCATTCTCGGCACGACGATGAGGATCCTCCGTAATGAACGGATAGGAGCGATCGCGTTGAAGAATCCAGTATCCTGGGAATGATGAATTAATGTCTGATAACGGCGGATTTGAATTTGATGAAACCTACTGTGACGTCGTCGAACGGTTGTTCAAGTATCTCTTCTATCGAGTTGGCTCGATTCAGGAGAGGTTCGATAATGTGTCGAGCTTGACCGGGGTTTAGAAAAGATTTGGGGGGGATTCCTGGGGGTCTGAAGAACCCGACTTTCCTCAAATGAGGCAGTACGGGAGGTAGATCTGCGAGATATTTTGCCGGACTCTCGAGAGGAAATGCGCCATGAAATTGAAGAGATGTGACTCGTGACCCTCCAGAGTGTCGAAGCAGCATGGCTACGAATCGAGCAGGGCCCTGTATTTGTTGCAGAGACGCCAGCTGATGGGGGTTGGGAATAGCGCGAAGAGCGTGTCTGAGGGGGGTGTCGGAATCCAGATCGCTCGCAAGGAGGACGGATATTGATTTCAGAGGTGCTGGAAATTCGAAGAGACGAGTCAATCCAGGATTTGCTCCGTTAGTACCCGTACTCCTATAGGAGACCGAAGACACCTCAGAAAACGAGCGCATCGCAGACACGATTAGTGAACCTCCGCCACTCGGATGGTAATTCTCAGTGATATTGAGTGTCCGTACCCGAGGAAAAGCAATAGAGCACTGTGCGATTTGGCTGACAATTTCGGAGGGTGGATTAGGGTTCTGGATTACAATTGTCAGCTGTAGAATAGGAAACCCCAAAGGTCGAAGGAGAGTGACATGTTCGTCTCTCCAATCGGCATCGGATATTCTGAGGCTTTCGAATTTCCGAGGACTCGGTAAACGTCCGAATGTTTCGGGAAGGGGGTATCTTTTGAGCATGCACTCGTTGAAAGTGCGTTTAGAAATGGCATCATATAGGTCTTGGAGACAAAGATAAGCGTCCATCTGTGCGGTTGGAGGAACTGATGAACATGGTCCTGACGTTGGGTCGGTTTATGAGGAGACCGACACGTCGGTCGACCGCAAAGACCAGAAAGGGCGGGCATGGCGGAGACAAAGCATGCTACAATTTGAAAGTTGATAGGGTGTCTAGTCACGAACTTCAAAGGCATACGATGAGCTGTGGGGATTCTGGGCTGATGACTGACCAAATGGAGAGGCGCGCCCAAAGACTGAGAGAACTCTCGGACAGTTCGGGTACCTTGCAGAGAAAGGGAGGCAATTCGCGTAGGGATCTCCATCAGCGCCATCGGTCATAGTCTCAGAAAACGACACAAGCACGAAAGACTATATTAAGGACACCTGAACTCTCCAGAGGGTTACGCATTGGTATACTAGACCACTTTCAAAAGAGATACGAGTTTTCAGATGATGTTCAAATCCCAAGTGCCCCCGAAACGATCAAGCGAACCGCGTGGGACATCGATGCGTGATTGCTGTGCAGGAGGCGGAGCAGTGTTGAAATCCGGAACAAAACTGATAGTGAGGGGCCCGAACTGATCGCTTCGATTGAACATGATAAGCTACTAGGAAGACGTAGTTGAGAAGGGTCTGCCAGAGTACGTGCATTGCAGAGTTATCCGATTGAACCTCGGCAATGCCGTGACGTAGTTAAAATGGCGATCGGGGGATGTCGATGTCTATGGTGTGGTTCAGGCAGGGATGAGCTCTATGCGTACGAGATTGGAGGAATAGCCTGGGCCTGAACACTTTCCAAAGGCGAAGTTATCGTTGGAGCAGTCAATCAGGCTCAAATCCGGCCAAGCCAGAAGTGTGGAACCAATCCCCATGGTCTTCGAGCTGTCGAACAAATTTAGACCCGCTAGAGACCTTGACATGACATGAATGAGGAAGAGTATCCTCTTCAGCTTGAGTATGATACATAGAGCCTCCGTGGACTGGTCATCAAGCTCGACATCAAAATGAGATGGCAGATGGGAATGTTCGGCCTGTGTTCGGAGCTCGGTCGTACGGGATACTCGGAGAAACTTCGGAGAACGGGCCGACATCAATGCCCTTATACTTATCATAGAATTTGAAAGAGGGCTCCGAATAACACCGCCTTCTTAGCTCAGTGGTAGAGCGCGTCACTAGTACCTTTCGGCTGCTATGACGAGGTCAGTCGTTCAAGTCGGCTAGGAGGCAAAACTACTTCTTTTGTTTCTCCTTCTGGGCACTGCCTCGATATTCAAATGTAATGGGATTCTTATTACGAAAATGACGAAAAGCGCCGAGCAGTACAAAAACCCATCGTCCGCATGCATTGTAGTCAACCAACTAGCCATGCGCCGTAACATATGGTTCGCTAATCGATGTATCCAGTATTCTCGAAATATTCGTGAGCTTCCTTTTGCGATATCTGACGGAACGCCTCAAGGACTCTCTCACGGATACCGGTGAAACCATCATTGTCTTTAGTAGCCTGGAACATCTTTTTGAGCTTTCGATCCTCCGAAAGTTTCGCTTTCGTCACTAGCAGAGCTTCTTCAATCGGATTGTAGTCCGGAGAATACGGCGGAAGATGGATGATGCGGATTCCGCTGAAATCCGACTCGAAGTCAATCAATTCATGAGTGTCAATAGACATCCGCTTACGCTTTGTTGCAGATGTCACTAATCTTCGCATCACGGCGTGTGAAACTTGGATCCAAGGCAATCACAGATCGACGACTCTTGCTCATACGCCTCACAAGTTCTTTGAAAAATTTGGTCGATTCTGCGACTCTAAGCTCGTGGTCGAAGACCTCGCTGTGAATAACACCTTCATGACCTAAAGCTGAAACCGCATTACTCCTATCATCAAGTAATTAATTTCAATTTACCAAGGATTTGAGAACGCACTCACCTAGCTGGCCGAGGTTCGCTGCGACGAGATGTAGATCGAGTTTGTCGAGGCTTCTGAGGAGACGAGACTGTGGGAGAAAAAGCGTTCTTCGTTTCGACTTGAGACTCCCCGACGAAGACGAGCTTATCGTAGGTATAGGATGATATGATGTCGTCGTACTGATCCCGTAACTCCTCGAGCCTTCCCTTGGCAAATTTATAGACCTTGAAGAGTCATTGTCATAACCTGATGATACCCGAGTGAAAAAACACTCCGCACCTGTTGCCGCCGTAGCCCCCGCTTTCTGAGTTCAATCAACACGTTATCAGCTGTCGATTTGATGCAATGTTCTTCCAGCAGTTCCTCAAGAAGCTCCGGGATGAAGATGTGAGGGCGTCTTCGAACGACTTCGTCTATAAACTACGAGAAGAAACGTGACAAACGAGACGAAGGCACGTGTAACTGAATGATATACCGATGCATCCGACTTGGATAAATCGTCTCTGCAAGTAAACAGGAAAGGATCTCGGAGAGGAACTTCAGGAACATTGAGGAGACGAGTTCCTTTGAAGCGACTCTCGATATCGCGGATAGCAGGCTCCGAGAGAGCTGTGATCAAGCTGATCTCCTTCCTATCCACGTCCAGGGCGATCATCCGCATTACAATATAAGATAGGTCATAGCTGGATTCCTGGTCTCGAGTCATATTCGACCGTCGAGGTTGACGAGAAAATTCTCAAACACGTAATACAAGACGTAACCATTAGTAAGGCCTCCGGACTCCGATCCTTGCCATCTCCCTCGAACTCTGGCTCTCAGATTTAATACTCGACTTTCGTTAACAAACACTCCAATGGTGTATATGCTTTACTACGATATGTGCGCTGATAACAGAATAATTGTTGAACGATTTGAGGGTCGAAATTTGGGTTTACTTGATAGATCGAAACACGATTCGTATCAGAGATGTTTGGAAGACTTTCCGGGCTACAGAGGCGAATACAGGAATACACGTTCAACTCAAGAAATTACAGATATCTCCTTTGCATGTATGAAGAAGATATACACACTACGTCGAACGAATCTAGTCACAGAACGTGATCGCGAGATCCACCTTGAACGGACCTCTTTCAGAATTGTTACGAGAGAACGAGGCTCCGGTGCTTACATTAGGCGCAGTGCAGCTGACGACTTTCCCGTTGGTGGGGTTAGTGAACGCTCCAGGACAATTGGCGGACTTGCCTATGTCAAGGTGAGCTTTCGGCTTAAATGTTTTGGAGAGGGTACGAACAGTCTTCGCCAACACCATTACAGCCGTTGTAGAATCCGAAACCGCTCGTGACGGAGAAAGTGTGACTATGGAACTGTGTGAGAAAGTTCGAGAGTACTAAAGAGCGAAGTGACATACGGAGGAATAAGAGAGATATCGGCTGCCGAGTTTCCCTCATTAGTGAGGGTCCCCTCAACGAGAGTGCAATGCTCTCCGTTCAAGAGGCAATTGCCTGAATTGAATGCGTTATCAGGTCGTTCACAATTCACTTTCGGATATTGAACACCGACCGGTTTGAAGGTACCTGTTGTCAAGTTATTGAAAGGAATCCGGTAACTCGAGAAAGAGCTTACGCAATGAAGCTATCAATAGGACCGTTGTGCGTATAAGCTCCCCCGGTCGAAAGTATGTTTCCGTTTTGAACCAAAGTCGGCTGTATCGCAATTAGGGTCCTGCATCTGAACTGTTGTAGGAGTTCGCACGGTTCCTTTGCCACATCTACGGAGAAATCATTAGTCGATGAAAAAAGCAAGAGAAATATAATCGCACTTGTTCGTAAAGGTGATGGTGTGAGATTCTGCGGTTACAGAAGCGATGAAGGTGCTAACGCAAGCAAGTGCAAAAGCGTTTCTGACGAAGGTGAACATTGTGAGATCGAGTCAGATGTGGTGTGAAGAGTACGAGTGCTGGTAAGAAGTTGTGATGTCGACTGAGAGATATCCAGAGGGCTTTTATAGCTGAATGTGCGCTCACTTGTAGGGGTCCGATCTCCGCTTGCATATCGTGAGCTCCTCGGGCGTGCCGCCCTTCCTTCAACGCCGCCCAAGGGGTCGTTTCATCTTGCGTTGGAGCTGTCAGATGCACCACTGAGAGTGGAACGACTCAATCATCGCAACGGCCGTCCATCCCAGCGCATCACATCCGCCTGTCAGATGAGGACATGATCGAGAGTTTCAGAGTCACAATTGCTGAAGTCGACGCTCAAGAGGTCTCCGGGTACGTCAAATACTCCAACGGCGGTGATATTAGAGCGCTTTAGTGATGAATCGTAGAATCCATTGCTGAGGCTCAGAGGGAGAGGAGCGGATCGAGAAGGAACAGACCGAAGTGCGGAAATGTATGTGACAATTCCATAAAGTCCACGCCTGAGAGTTTGATCCTCGTACTACGAGAGAATCACATCTGGAGAATGCCTTGGCCAAGGGGCTTGAATAATATCTCTCAATACGAGGCTGGGCGCGAACAGGAGGTCATGAGCGGTTTGCATTGCGATGGAGGTATGAAACACGGAATTGAGTCTTGTCGGCGATCCAGAGCCGCATTGAGCGGAGTTGTGAACGCTCAGTGCAACATAATGGGAGTCATTAGATATAAATAAACAGGCTCCACAGGACAACCCATCGAACTGTTCCAGGTGCGGAGACTTCGAGTTGGCGTCGACTCTGGATACTTTACGACGGCAGGAGCTATCTTAGCGTCCGTTGAGACTAGAGCGTTACGTAGAGCCCCGGAGATAGGGTCCATTACGACACCGATTTTGTCTATACTTCAGAAGAGAAATGATTCACCAAGTGAATCACGTCGAACTTAAACTGAGACCAGTTGTGTCAATATCCGGCGTCGACCTAGGTACTGAGCATGATGCTGCTGCAGAAGGAGATGTCATAATATCTCCCGATAATTTCGTCAACAACTATTGCGGGAGACATTGTAGCCTTTGTGGGTGGTATGAGAGGACCGAGCAGCTCCAAATTTTGGCCGTGATGACGGTGAAAATGGAGCACTTCCGAAATGCGACTCCGAAATCTGTCGGTTACACGGCATTGACTCTGGACCGCCCGTACATTATTACATGTTCACGCGACGATCCCATCGATACGCATTATATCGTCAATAGAAAATACCATTATGTGTAGTCATTCACTGTGGGAAAATTGGGAGAATCGGAGCCTGCGCTCAGTTTGCCATCAAATGTCAAGTTGGAGCGGAAGAACCAGTTGTATCTTGAACATCATAGCGAAGAAAGATTGACAAGGTGACATTGAAAAGGCCACCAACAGCAAAAAGCTGAAATCGTCCGTAGGATCGGTTCGATTCATCGAGCGAGGGTCGTTGATATCGTGACAAATCGCAAGCCAGCAATTGTTGGACTGAACGGCATAAAACGCGAGGATGAATGTGATGTCTGATATCTAACGCAGTGTAATACTCGACCCGGCAGGGATGGAATATGTTGAGTTCATGAGGGACGGCGCCGAAAACTGGATGTGATACGACGACACTTGGCAGGTGTATATCGCGGATGTTCGGGGTGTCGCCTAATATGTCTGATGCACGAGACAAGACGCAGAAGGTTGAAATAATAGACCCCATAGCATGTTACGATAGTCAAGATTCATTGGACTATAGTGATTTGGCCGTGATGAGCACCCAAATATGCGGACATAGTGAGCTCGTATACTAGTGTATTGAGGGCTGAGAGATATCTTCTTTGCAGGAACACACTGGGTTAACCCTCTTTTTGGGATGCGGTCCCTGGGTGGATGCATCAGCCTTATCGACTGCGAAATCGATCAAAATTGGATGAACCAGGAAACTTTAGTTTTGAATCATAGCTAGAAAATAACTGCGACTGAAGGGACCCGATCCTAGGGGAAACATTCTCAGTCACGTCAATTGAAGCTGGTTGAGTGAAGCTGGTTGAAGGCGAATGGGAGGATAAGCGCTGTCGGAGTCTAAAAACTGCTTTCGAGCCAAACGCAGCCAGGGCGCGCGCGCAGCATCACAGCCAACTCCAAAGCAAAATCCATCTTCTCTCTCCGTCAATCCATCGTCCATTTCGACCCCACTCGATGCGAAAATGAGCTCGTCGACGGAAGGACTTTCGCGCCGACGTGTGGCACCCTCTACTTCAGGAGCTACATCGCCTTCAACACCTCGAACTCACACTCCCGCGCTCGAGTCTTCGACGCCCATTCTATCTTCCAACGGACACGCGGGTACTGCACTTGAGGGAGGATCAAAAGTCGCTTATGACCCTCATGAAGATGATGATGGTCGGAATGGGACATCTACGGGACCGAATGGACGAAAAAGACTTCCGACGCCGCGATTAACTTTGATGGAGGAGGTGTTGTTGGTGGGATTGAAAGATAAACTGGGTTATCTTTCATTTTGGAACGACTCGATCTCGTATGCACTGCGGGGGTGTATTGTGCTTGAGCTTGCGCTCAGGGGGCGGGTCGCGGTGGTTAATCGACCTGGGCGGAGGTCGGTGAATCTTTGTGAGAGGTTGATTGAGGTGATTGACGAGCGGATGACGGGGGAGACAATTTTGGATGAGGCGTTGAGGATGATGCGAGATCGTGGAAAGGAGGGAGAGAAGTTGAGCGTTGTTCAGTGGATTGATCTCATGAGCGGTATGCATGTCTCGTGACTGCTCGTTGTTGATCTGACAGCGGTACTAGGGGAGACGTGGAATGTGATGAAGATCTCATATCAGTTAAAACAAGTCCGCGAACGCCTTCAGAAAGGACTCGTCGACAAAGGGCTCCTAACCACCTCGAAAACCAACTTCCTCCTATTCGACATGGCGACGCATCCTTGTACACCACAAGGACTCTCCCAAAAAGCTGCGATCATCAATCGCATTAACGCTCTCCTCCTTTCCAAAACTACCGCCATTCCTCAGACAGCCCTCGGCGAAGAAGGCACATCCGGTCGAGTTATCCGAAGCATAGCTCTCTCGACCGCTTCTTATGCTGCGAATGTGCTCGAAGATGCCATTGGATACTCGTACTCACGCGGGGTTGGAAGTAACCTTGCGTTCGATGATAAAGAAGAAGCGCTGACTCGTTGCGACGATGTCCTGAGCGCATTCTCAAATTTCCCTTTCGCAACTCCTGTAGCTTCGGGATCTGGTTCGGTCGCAGGTGGCTTGGGTGCAGGTGCCAAGCGAAGACATGCTGGTGGTGGCGGTAATTCAGGACGAGAAGCGATTGCTGAGCTTGGTCGTGAGGTGACGAAGGAGCTCGAAGCCGAGTTCGGTGAAAAATGGGAACTTTCTGGCGAGGTGGTTGCTGCTGTATTCGAAGTGTGGGGGCGGATGGATAGTCTGCTATGATCATAATCATTCCTTCCGTATTCTCCATCCTATGTTTAGTTGTCGCTTCTTGTCTGCTATATTTTGTCTATGTTTCGATTCGATTAGATAGCGCTCACGTGGAATTACATTACGTAATGACTGGGGAAGGCACGCGGGAAGGCGCCGCGCAGGATTTTCGCTGACTTTGTCCGACTAGGAAGGCTCGTCTGTATTGGACAGCACACCACGCTCCTTACACCTCACTCTCTTTCTCACTCCATCGACGCTGGCTGGGCTATGACTGGTGAACGTTCTGCAACGTCCTATCGCGCTTCAGAGCTCATTGAGATAGCAGGACACATGGAAGCGGTCAATCGTTTGATCAAGAGGCAGGGGACCAGTACCGATAGCAGTCTGTCATCTCTACCTGCTGTATTCAACGAATTGGACTTATAAAACCGTGTAGGATCGACTCCTGGGCCTACCGGACCTACTAAGTATGCTATAATTCAGGGTGCATGAACGGTGCTAAAGCTTTGGCTAGGAGCGTTCCTGAGAGTGCTTCGTCGACCCCTGCTACGACCGATACCCATTCAAGCGCGAGTACGAGTCAAACAGACACTGCGACGTCTGAGACGACGGTCACAACCACCTCTACCTCGACTTCGTACGCCACGTTCAAGTCACGCCTTTTCCTTATCTAATCGTCCCTTAGCACCTCATCCACTTCCTCGACTTCCTCTACCTCGACTACCTCCGGTACAACGTCGTCTACGACTAGTACTTCCTCCACATCATCAAGCACCTCAACGCCCCTTTCGAAGCAATCGACCTCTACCACTTCGTCGAGTACTTCCACGACGACTGAGGTTTTGACTACGAATCCGGCTGGACAAGTCACTACGAAAGTCGAATTTACTACTATTCCGGCTCCTGGAAGTGGAAGTCTGTCATCGGCTGGGAATGCGAATCAGGAGACAGGGCTGGCTGTTGCCAATAAAAGCAATTCGTATGTATTCTCCTTTGTCTGCATTTTTCTTTGTTGTTCTTCCTATTTCATCGTCCCCTTTCGTGGCTTGCGATATCTTTGTTCCGATACCCACGATGGTTCACGTCATCCGTTGAATCATGACATTTCGATCGGTCGATTCGGGCTGACAAGCACGTTAAGCGCTCGTGATCCGGGCATCCCGTTCTTGCCCTCTTGTCTTTCTTCTTCTTCCTTTCGATTTCCTTTCCTGTCTGATCCGTGGTTTACGTCTTCAAATTCCGGTTCCTCTGAGTCTTCGGTGGCCTCTTTCTTTTGGTCGCGGAGATCTGATACCTTTCCTTGATTGTGGCGGATTGATGGTGGATGTTTATGGTGCGGAGGTTGTTCCATTGGTGAAGCCATGGGTTTCGCAGGTGCTAGCGGCACGATGACGCGTATCCTCTTCATTCCGAGAACCTATGCTGTTATGCAGTTCGGTTTGCATTGGATATGTCCCGGACATCGCGGTGGATTCGGTCATGTCGGTTACCTTCGCGGTGTATCACCGCGAAGTTTGCTCGATATTCATTCAATTGCTTGCTGCTCCATTCCCTTGTGCATTCCAACCAACGGTACCTTATTCACATATCTGATACTATTCTTCGTTTCAGCTTCCTCCAAAACAAGGGAGAAGTAGCAGGTGTCTTCACCGCTGTCGGTCTCATCGTTCTCGCCTTACTTATCGCTATCGGAACAAATCTCATCCGACGACATCGAGCCAAGAAATTCGACGAAGAGGTCACCCGAGCCGCTGCAGCCGCCGCCTCATCTGCCGCCCAGATGAACGTCCCTTTCGACGACGACGATTATGTTATCGGAGGAGGTCGACGGCCTCTTAGCGGACCTGGGGGACCTGGTGATGGATGGGGATACGAGGACGATCCTTGGAAAGGGGCGATGGGAAGACAGCCGACGGGAAGTAGTACGCGTACCGGGCATACCGCTGTCCAGTATGGTGGCACGGGTGTTGGACCTCCGCTCTCGTATGCGAACGCCAATCCGACCTACGATCATGGAGCGCCAGTTGAAGAGTACGGAATGGACGAATTCCCTCCACGACCTGGTATGGGGTATCCACCCAGAGTCGACGAAGATGTTGGATTAGCGTATGGTGGAGATGACTCTCCATATGCGGCTGCTGCTGCTATCGGTGCTGCTGGAGCTGGTGGAACGAGACAGCGAGGGGGAGGCGTTGAATATCAGCCCTATGCCGATCTTCCTCGTGGTGCATCGCCTCCTAATCCCAACCCTCCGATGCCCAATCCTATCAATACTCATACTCGTCACAAGTCCGCTTCACCACCTCCGCCACATGCAGCGATGATGCATCCTTCTCAATCACGCTCTTTAACTTTGGCACCTGCTGCTGAAGATCCCTTCGCCGTTCCGGGTGTTGCGTACGATGAGGGATATCCGAGCGCAGCCTCATTCCCTCAAGTTCCTACGCATGTTGATAGTTATTCACAACCCCTCCCCGCGTCCAGATCAACATCCGGCGGCACCACATCTACATCTCCGAGGAGATCGCCTTCGTCGACTCGTCCACCGATGGGCGCTTATCCTCTATCTGGCATGGGCGAAGGGAGGGTAGCGTCTACGCCGTCTATCGGGATTCCAAGGTCCAAATCCAAACCGTCAGATCGTGCACTGGCTGGGAATTATGCATCTCCGACTACGACGGCTACGACTGCAACGTCCACACCCCCGTTGCGCACGCCTTCGACTCGTCATCTGTCACCCTCGGCGATGGATCACAATACCTCCCATTCACTCATCAATTCGAATTCTCTTCTCAATACTCCGCCCAATAATGCCAATACATATCCCAATACATATGGGACATATTCCAGCGGACACGGAAGAGAATGGAAGGCTTCCGACGATGGTCACGGTCAGCTCGGGCTTGGTTTCAAGCACGCATTTGGGGGAGAAGGATACGAAGAGGGGATCCAGGAGAGTGAAGATTATCATGAAGGAGACCAGTCCGCATACCATGCATACGGAGGAGACGATGATGTAGGCAGTCTGGATGAAGGTTGGGAAAAGAGGGTCCGACCTGTACTTCGAGTGCGTTCTTGGTTTCTTCAATCATTGATGGAGACTAACTCAGTGTTCAGGTGACGAATGAGTAATTCGGTTGAGAAACGGTCTCGATGAACGGCTTTCTTTTGGCTATTGTTATCTTTGGTCTAGGTTTTGTGAGCGCACACTCCGAATGTAATGTACCTACGTGGGCTCTATGAGCTCTGGACGTTGACATTCCTCCACCTTGAAGTTTCGAGTCTGTTGTTTTGAACAGGGGACTTTGTTGTTGTCTTAGGATGAACAATACTTGAAGTAGTGTTATGATTATTTTTCTTTGTGTACAGTATCATCCCCGATGTGCGTAATGCCAAATAGGCGTGCTGAGAAATTTCTTTGGCGATAGAGAAGAGCGAAAAGGATAATCTGGAAAGCGAAATGAGCGTTGCGACCGCTAGTGGGACAAGCGAGCAACGGAATATCAATAGTAGTATACTGTGAAAGACAGTATATGTTACTGTGGAATCATGACAAGACCCATGATACTTGGGGAAAGTCATAAAGCACCCATCACCCCTTGAAACAAGGGGGATGAATACAGAATGAATGGCAGAGGTCATGGATGAGGTGGCAATCGAAGAGGATCTTGGATGGATTAAAACTAAAGGTAGAACACCTACT
>KV428203.1:0-46484 GCA_001632355.1 Sistotremastrum suecicum HHB10207 ss-3
GCTAACATTATATCTCGTCTGCAGTGGCCGTTTCGCTCCTGTCACATGTGTGATGGGTAAGTCGTTCTGGAGGAGTGAGGGGCAGGATGCCGCGGTGCCATGGTACGTCGATTCTATTCGTTTTATATTGTACTCTATTCTAACTTCTTTCGCAGTGGCATTGCTTCCTGGCCACATGTGTGGCTGGGGAAGGCGTCCTAGAGAGGTTGTCGCACGAGGCTCGCCGTTCGTCGTATGTTGTTCTTTTCATTCTCCTCGATCTCAGCTAACCACTCTATTTCAGGTCTCCCCGCTCTCGCACGCAATGTGTGATCGCTTTTCGTCGAGGGGTGTCGGATTCGGGCGATGGACGGCTCTGCAGACGCTTCCGGGTCGGCGCAGTCTCGGTTATGCGAAGCGTGGCCATGCCCATGGTCACCTCGAGGATCATGGTCGCGGTCATGAATTTAGCCTTGCTTGCGTTGATGCCATTTATGCTTATGCCTATGCCTATGTTTATGTTTATGATTATGCCTATGATTATGCTTATGCCCATGACTATGACCAATATGATTATGCCATGTAACCCCCACTGTATAAAGCCGCGATGCTTCAAGACTTCTCAGTTGATCCATCCCTGCGAATTCACAAGCGAACGCCATCGATGGGCGACTAGAAACCTTTTTATCTCGGTTGTGAGTCGTGACAGGAAGACACATTGATTGAGCTGTTCTTCGCTTCAATGGACTAGTATGAGGAGACTATTTTTACATGCACTATGTCATACGTCGCAAACGCTCCTCCGAATGCAAATTATGACATGCTTCGAAGCCTCTTGAATCGAAAAATTTGTTTTAACTACGCATGAAATGTGTCCAGGGCAAGTCCGTAGGGATTAGTCGACGCCTGCATCTTCCAATTCAACGTCAGGTATAAGTCCAAGGTAATGAAGATAATGTTGGATCAGATCTCCAGGGATGGACCCAAAGTTCACCGATGGGACAAGACTCAATGTTCTGTCGGTTATCAGAGGAGGCGTCGAGAACCTATTCGCGAAAAAGTCGTATAACGCGGAAGCCGGGACACTGCTCGTTTCCAAATTTTTTGACCGCTGAGCCACATACTCTAACCACTCATCCATAGGGACCAGCTGAAGCTTAGGAATGCAGCAATCTGCGACTATGCCTACGATCTCTCTCCACGGCGTTGGTTTGGGATTCTCAACATGGTAATATGCAGGCACCGTCGCGGAAGAGTTGAAGGAAAGCAAGATAACTGCTTTGGATGCAATGTCTACCGGAAGCCACCGTTGATCCTGTCGCAGATTCGTGTAAGCCGAAGTACCGATAGAATCGCAAAACACCCACGGGAAGGTCACTTGGTATACTACCTAATAATTGACTGGATCGTAATATTATGGGGATATACTCAGATGGACTCCAGGCACCCGTCCCGATTGTCGCCCCACTGGATGAACAGCTTAACACAGCTCGTGACCGTGAAGACAGAACGCACCAAAGTTGGCCGAGCCGAATGACTACCGCATTCAGCCCAGCACCAATGACCGCCCGATCAAGAATCCGCTCAGCAGCATATTTCGACATGCCATATCCCGTTCTGGCTACTTGCGGATTATTGAACGTTTCCTCGGGCACTCCGGAAGGTCCCGAATATCCAGCAACGGATGCAACAGATGACAAGAAGATGAAGCGTGGGCGAGTCCTTCGATGTGAGAGCAATGCCAGATCGATGAGATTCCGAACTCCGACGATGTGCGTTCTCTCAAAGCTTTGCAAGGACAGATTGAAATTCACGTGCCAGGCAGGATGTATGATATGTGTCACTGCACGAGCAATCTTCGACATGTCAGTCAAAGAATAGCTTGAGAGTAATGAGAAAACGTACTTCGTCGTACAATGCTTCATCTAACCCCAGTCGATCGACGGCAAGATCAACTGCGACAAAGCGGATCTTATGAACATATTCTTGAAGAAGAGAACTATCCAGCCCTCGGTCGACAAAGGATTTCAGTTGACGTTCTCCGATATCCTGGACTGATGGGCGGTAAAGACTGTATATCAATTGAACTTTCGGATCTACCAGCAGCTCGGCGAAGATGAACGATCCGACGCTGCCTGTAGCTCCTGTTAACGCAACGACGATGCCATCAAGATCTCCCGTCGGGTTTGGATTCTGGACGACAAAGTTTGCGGAATACTTTTCGATCATCATTTCGACTGCTGTGGCATCATCTTCGGGGACAGGTTCGGCAGTAGAGGGGACAAGCGAATGCACATAAGAAGCGAGAGCTGCGACTGAGGGGTACACATAGACCACATTTCTTGGGATGACAGCATCCGGATATGACGACGCTCTGGCGGCGCCCCGAACAACTGCGGCAACGCGAAAGGCAAGGAACGAATCAAGGCCTACATTCAACAATAAGCCTGAATTTCACGTGTGCGAGAATGCAATAACCTTGCTCGAAAAGGTCATCCCAGACTGAGATCTTTCGGGACATAATCTGACCAATTGCCGCAGATAAATTTGTTGTCAGATTGGCCAGGTTGAACTCTCGATCAAACGTCCAGAGATTGCTGTCATCCATGTCCATCGTTCGATATGCTTCTTCAATATCTTTCTCGTACATCGCTAGCGTTGCTTTAGCTCGTACGGTGCCTTTGTCCGTTAAAGCGAATGGACGAGTTGGAGTCGCAACCAGTATCAGTTCACGATTGATCCGGGAATGTTTTGGGATCTCTTCGTTGATACGCTGAACAAGAGGCCATATTTCATCCTCAAATGCAGCAGGACTCGAGAGCACGGGGGCGGGACTGAGGAGAAGCCCATTCTGTTCCTTGCCTTCTCCGAACACAATTACATAATCAATTCGGGGATCCCGGAGTAGCAATGTCTCTACGGCGAGTTTATCAGAAATCCTGCAGGTATATACAGCAAGGTGTACGCCTCACCAAGCTGCTTGTTATTGGTCTTTTCGCCGTTGGCCAGCACAGTGACATCACCGACGCGACCGACATGCTTCCACCAGCCGCTCCTGTGAGGGTTCTCTTTCCAAAGGTCGCCAGTTCGAAATCCGATTGGATCTCGGTGGTTTATAATTGCTGGCGTGTCTTCAGCTGGCTATCCCCAGGTTCAACACAAACATCACAAGAGAGTGTTATCGAGAGCTACGCACAAGGACAATGCATTCTTTGATGTCAGGCTCATCCGCCGAATCGATCATGAGAATTTTGTATCCTTTCCTCCATTGAAAGTATAACCATTCGCCATTGTCAAGATTATGATGTGGTATCAGCATCGAGCATCCTATGTTTATTTCAGCCCTATACGAAGTTTAGTCGGTTTAGCCGGAAAAAGAATAGTGTGAAACCCAAACATTCCAAAGCCTGAGATAACAGGCACACCGTGTGCTCTGAGTAAATTCCCAGCGTCGACGTCAAGCCCTGCGCCACCGTAGTACGCCACTTTCAAGTGACTTGCGAGTTCGCGCATCGCTTCCGGGCCAGAATCGGCAACTTGTTGTAAAATTGAGGGAATCGGAATGAGCGCGACGTTGGAAAACGGCCGGATGTGACGTAGTAGAGCTTCTCCAGTGATTGGCTTTTTAGACTCGGCGAAAAGGATAGGACAATCGAACGCCAAAGGAGCTTCAAGCGCAAACATTGCACCCATAGCCTTGATCACTGCGTCAGCTGAGGAACAATCACCCATGTCTAGAGCGAAACGTACATGACAGATCGGTGCAAGGCAGTAGAACATGCATCCTTTGTACTCTTCAGTTGCTTCCAGATATGAAAAAATTGCATGTGAGATGAACCGGTGAGTCTGACACCGCATGAGATTAATTTGGATGTGTATTGACTGCGTCTCGTACCCATGGAACAAGCTTAGGATGTCCTGTAGACCCCGAGGTATGTAAGTATAATGCGGGGACATCCAATTCACTTTCGACCACGGTACTTTCAGGTTGTGTGGGCGGTAGGGAATCTCCGCCGTCCAACAAGGACAAGTCAAAAAAGTCGAGGCAGGGAATCATCAGGAGACACCCTTCAATAAGAGCACGAGAGTCCTGATCGACCAGGACATATTGTGAATGCGAGGCCTCGATTAAATGCTCAAGAGCTGCCGGACTATTCTTTGTAGAAAGCAATGCAGCCTTTGTCAAAGTGAGTCTTCGTTGCTATGTGTCTGGTATTGACATAAAGAACATACCGTCCAGCCACAAGAGATTATGGCGAGAAGATGGACCAAATAACTGTAGCCACTTCTTGCTAGGACACTGACGACTTTCATAGGCGTTCCGGAAGTCCGAGGCCTTATGCTACTCTTCAACTGCGATGTCACCGAACAGACGTCTCGCATGAGCTGGGACCAAGTGATGTCATTGGCGACGGGATCCAAAACGTCGCCATTGATGATTTTCGCGAATATCGCGTCAGGTTTCTGCTTCTCCGTCTTGAGATACAAATGGTGTACGAGTGTGTCCCGAATCTGGGGAGGAGGGGAGAGAGCCATGGACGGGACCTGAGGGACTCCACCTTCGACATGGTCTTTATCAACTGAGAAGATATCTCAGGAGTGGTCCATCAGAATTACCGAACATACAGCGGGCGTGTTGAATTCCTTCTTGGGACTGCATGGGCTATCTGGCGCAGTCAGGGCACCCGAAACCTCCGTTTCTCCTTGTCAGATACAATCGTATGACTCGTGCCTCCACCCATAGAAGCAAGTTCAGAAGATGGGCGGTGCGTTGCCTTTTAAACTTTAGTTCTCCTATATCGGGTTCCAACAGAAAGGCTCGAGCCAGATTAGGAGAGCACCATAGTCTGAAGATGCAGTAAGAACAGGCAGACTCGTGTGATTCTTGATCCCTTCTGGTCGAGTACTCACGTTGGATGAGATGCCACCTCAGGGTGCACGTGGATCGATCTGAATATATCCCAAGTCTTTTTCGGAGGGGTGTATTCTTTACCACTCTCGAGACCGCGCCATAAGATTTAAAAGGGCCAGGTTTTTGGAACCACGAAGCAGGCCTTCTCTGAGCACTCTGTTCCAGTGCGTTTCACGATTTTTGGGCGGCCCATCCATTTGACACGAATGCCTGTGAAATTCATCAGAGTGGCTTAGAAGAAATTTAGTTGAGAGCATCAAACCGAAAGGATTGCGTCCTAAATTTCTGAGAGGTGTAGCCATGGATGGATAGAGGGACCAGCAGCCATTGCAGGAACTTATGCAGTTGAACTTGAAGGTTGAAGTCTGAAAGATGAAGTCTAGACAAATTGGACCCGGTCCGGCAAGTTGCCGATGTGGGACGTTTGTAACTCCGCTCCAAACCTTGTCACTTCAAGTCCTCAAGCTCATCGTTCTCGACCCCTCCTCGACATCCGACTTCAACAAAATGGTAAGCTTAATTCCTTTGAGAGAGTGCACGCGTTCTTCCACAGTGCACGGAACGCACTCTCGCTGGGTACCTGGTTGAAAATCCAATGGATGCAACTCTCAGCTATTGGATGACGTTCGGACTGGCTGATTGAAAACGTGTAACTGACTGAGTGTATCATTTAGCCCCCCAAGAAAGGAAAAGCCCCCCGTGAGGAAGCCACTGTCTCTCTTGGTCCCCAAGTCGCGGAGGGTGAACTCGTTTTCGGTGTTGCGCACATCTACGCCAGCTTCAACGATACTTTCGTCCATGTCACCGATCCCTCTGGAAAGGAAACCATTAGCCGTGTCACTGGTGCGTTCTCTCCGTAGCGTCCTGTCAACCTGATTCTCATATATTCTTTAACAGGCGGAATGAAGGTCAAGGCTGATCGCGACGAATCTTCTCCCTACGCAGCCATGTTGGCAGCTCAGGATGTAGCTGCCCGCTGCAAGGAAGTTGGTATCACTGCTCTCCACATCAAGCTCAGAGCTACCGGTGGAACTGGAACCAAGACTCCCGGTCCTGGCGCTCAGAGTGCTCTCCGTGCCCTTGCTCGTGCTGGAATGAGAATTGGACGCATTGAGGATGTTACCCCCGTTCCTTCTGATAGCACAAGGAGAAAGGTGCGTTCTAGATTTTGTCTATCGTATGGGACTATATTAACGTTTGTCTCAGGGTGGTCGTCGTGGTCGTCGTTTGTAGTTACTCCTCATCCATGTCATTTACAAAATCGCTCTGTGCTGAATGTACTGCTCTTCAGTACTATCAATATAGTCGCCGCGCACGCACGCATCGAACCCTTCGGGGATCTCGACCCGTGGCAGCGCATTTTGCTTTCCCTCCAAACAAATTTAGATCTGTGCTATTCAGAGTTAGTCTACTTTCTTCGTCGAGTTCTTCGACCGATTTTCCACCTTGGTACCTCATCTAGTAACCATACGCTGACTTTTGATGTTCGGTCATCTTCTCATGGCCATAGTGGCTGCATCATCGCTCATAACGAAACGCCGCGGTTTCGCAAATAAAGAGCAAATGCGGTGACGCGCTCGGACCCGGTGTCTCAGAATAATGCACACGAGGCAATCTTGACATGAATTAGTCGTTTCGACCGTTACCTCTTTATCTTACACCCTTCACCGTAATGCCCATCGTTCTGGATGCTTCGGCCTCACAGTGCGATGTTTGTTTAGAGAAATACGAGGAGAACGCAGTTACACCAGTCGTCCTTACATGTGGTAAGCAATTGAAGCGCTGAGATAAATACCTCCGTTGAGAATCACAATCAGGGCATTGTCTATGTCGAAACTGCTCTCAGTCTATTGGAAGCTCATGCCATTTATGTCGGGCCTGGTTCAATCGGGAGCGGATCATAAAGCTGCACATCGACTATGGAGGGGATAAGCCGGAAGAAAATCCAGAGGAGTTGGATCCAGAGATGACCGAGATGGAAACAAAGCTGGCAGATCTCACAGGTACTCATAGCCTTGCCCATGTCAGATCTGAGACAGAGCATGTGCGGGGGTGGCTATCAAAGCAGGAAGTCTCTAAGGTGCGCCTTCATCTGAGACACGCCAGTATCTATCTGACTGATCCTTTTTATAGCATAATCTCCTAAGGAGCTACTGCGATCTGGTCATGAAACTCTGCATACTTGCGGAAAGCAAACTTCAGTATAGAGAACGAGCACGGACGGCAGAGGCGACTTTGCGCAGTCACATGCAGGAGAATGAGGTCAAGATTCGGGCGTTGAATGCGTGAGTGTATTCTGCCATTTCGACATTGGAACTTCAGCTGAAGATTTGACCACAGCAAAGTAAATGAACACATTAATCTGATTCGTACCACACCACTGATCATTCCTCCGCCGAAAATAGGTTCTGGATCTCGAAAAAGACAACGAGCTGCTTCGCAATAACTTGGATCTGGATTCAAATCGCGCAAACCCTCTCCCATTACCCCCAGAGCCCGTCAATTTTCTCTACAAAACCCCATTCTCTGATGAGCCAGAGACGCCCAGCACTCAGGTTCCACCATCCACTACGTTCAAGGGCAAATATAAGGCTATTGAGATGCCAGGAATGCCAGTTCCGTCAAACAACACTCCCCAACGCTCTAAATCACGCACTTTCGGTATCGGCGGGGGATCCTCTGTGAAGCAGCGTTCTGACCCTGACCTTCATGTGAGCCTCCCCACGGAATTTCAGGGTCGTATATGCTAACCAATACACGTGTAGATACTTGATTCTGCTCATAACTTGCGATATGAAACGCCTGTCAATAGTGATAGCGATCGCGATCGTTATGTGACTAGGACAACGTCCTCCCGAGGACTTTTCAGCAGAAGGTCCAAGCCACGCTCGAATAGCCATAGCACTCCTGCAGTCACTCCCGATACTCGACACCAACAGCTTTATCCTGATGGCCATGGTTATATGTCTGATGCCCCAGCTTCGGCTCCCGCGTCTTCGTCGACGGTTGCAAGAGTTCGATCCCGCGAACGAGCATTAGTCCCAATGGTTTCGTCCAACAACACCCCATCCACTAAAGAACGCCCTCTTGCTCCCGTGCCACCTGCTGCTAGCTCATCTCGCAGCCACTCTCATCAAAGTAGTCGACAACTTCGACCTCAGACTAGCGGGTATTTTAGCTCGCGTGAACAGGAGAGGTCGCTACCGCCAGCACCACCTCAGCATCATCGTACACGCACTAATTCTGGCTCTGGGAGCCATGGCGGTCCATTGAGCGATAAAGAAGGTGCTCGAGAGCATCGAGACCACCGGGATCACCTTGTACATGCACCCCACAGCCATTCGCGAGGGACGCCTCACACTGGCCCCATACCATTCCCTTCATCTTCGACGTACCCTCAAATTTCACCAAACGAGAATGCACTCCAGGCGCCCGGAGGATATCACTCCCGATCAAACTCCCGATCTCGACCTCCATTATCTCCTAGTGCATATACCGTCATTCCAGGGACGGGACATTCATCAGCTTCACAAGCAGCAGCAGCAGCCGCTACACATAGTGCGCCCGCACACCAATACTCTTTTCCTTCCACTGAGCATTCGCATTCCTCTCATACTCCTGCTTCCCAATATCGTTCACGCGACCGTTCATCAGCTTCACCAGAGCCTTCTAGGGCAGTCCAGCACCAGTACCCTCAGCATCAGGCTATCGAGGGCTCAATGGGGCGTCGACTACGAAGAACGTCCGGCAATAGGACGATCGGGCTCTGGAACGCTCAAGATTCCGACTGATTTCACTCTTTCTCCTATATTTTCATTGTGTTCCCTCGCATCCACGCCTTTTACGACCTTTCACGACCTTGCATGGCGTTCTGTTGGTTTACTAGTAATATTTGTTGTTCGGATTTCCTACGTGGCTCATCTGTGCTTTCGTTCTTTGAGTTTGCTCTCTTTCTTTTCGCATCATCCATGGTTTCTCGTTTTCTCCTCGCAAATGTATTTCGCTGCTGTGTAGCGTGTAGTGCTATGTGTACTCGGCTGAGGTTACTCCTGTTTGTCCTTTCAGGTCCGCTTATTGCAGCAACTCCTCAGTATTTGTGAAGTTCAAGTTGTGAGCGCAACGAAGGTCACCTCTAGGGCTCAACAGGTGGTACCGCTGCTTCTACTTTTATTTCTCAGACGTAATTGGACAAAATAATGCTACTCAAAGGTGTAGATATTCAAGATATTTGGTGATCAAAGATTTCGGAATAGGGCCAAACTTCAGCTCTGGAGCAACGCTCAACGCACGCTTCACTCCAAGAACAGGCATCGTGATCTCATTTTCGTAGAATCCCAGAAGACGGACGGCCGGTACTTTGTCCGCATCGAAATTCGGCTCCAGGGACCGTCTCTTGACTTCAGCGAGCCATTCCGCCATGGGTACCAGCTTGAGCTTCCGACCATTGTGAGTTGCGACAACCTCAGCGACGTCTGACCAGGGCGTGAGATCTGGGTTTTCCAGATGGAAGTATTCCAATGGCTTCGCGTCGGCGTGGAATGTCTGCGATAGGACCACTCGAGCTGTTACGTCTGCGGGAATCCAACGAGGAGGCTAGGCGAATACAGTCAGATACACCCGTCTGGCAAGGAGAACCGATATGTACTCACAGGAAGATCGCTGGGAACGATTCCCATTTCGATGCTTGACGTAAACATGATGGGATATTGCTCAGTGCGAGTCCAGGCCGATGAACCTGTCACACCACCTCTGAATTTGAAGTTAATGCCATTTCATCAAATACATCATCAGGAAAACTCACGAGATTTGGCCAATACGAATGACAGTGCCATTGAGTCCAGCCTGCTCTACTGCATTATGAATGATTCTTTCGCCCACATGTTTAGAAGTCCCATATCCCATCTTCGTAATCGATGGATCATCGAAAGCAACCTCAGGAACTTCTGGGCCTTCCTTGTATTCCGAGACTGATGAGATGGAAGACAGGAACACCAAGCGCGGGCAGACAGGGCGAGGAGAGGCAAGGAGTAAGTCGATGAGATGCCGTACGCCAGCGACGTGCGTCTTCTCGAAACTTTCCAAGACCATGTTGAAGTTGAGTTGCCACGCAGAGTGAATGAGGTGGGTGACATTATCACGGAGCTGCAACGGCAGTCAGATCGGTGACATCAAGAGTTACACATATCGACGTACCTCCTCGTATTCGGCTTGAGGAAGTCCAAGTTTGGGATTCGAGAGATCAACGTCAAAGAAACGTAGCCGTTTGGGAACATTGTCGAAGAGCTTGAGATCAAGACCACGATCCTTGAACGACTCAAATTGTCTCTTCGCGTTGTCCTTCGACGATTTCCTATTCAGGCAGTAGACGATCCGGACGGTAGGATCCGCCAGCAATTGAGCAACAAGGAATGAGCCTACACTCCCAGTAGTTCCGGTAACGGCGACGGCCGATCCAGCTTCGAATACTCGATGCCTGAAGCCGCGAGAATATTTTTTGACCGTGTCGCGGACCTTATCATGGGCGCTGATATCGTGTGTGACGGAAGATGGATCGAGATGGGCAGAGAAAAACTCGGCCAATGCTTGGATCGTGGGGTAGGTATAGATGACGTTCCTGGGAAGCTTCAAGAATGGGGTGGGTGACGCTTTGACCAGTGGGAGTAGGGAGGATCGGACTCGGACGGCGAGAAGTGAATCCATTCCTGAAAGCGCGAGCAATATGTCAGCGCCTGCAATGAACCGAAGCGAATAAAAGTCACTTGCCTTGAGCAAAGAGGTCATCTGACTTGTTAATCCCGTGGCCTAGTATATCTTCTATGACTTTGACGAGGAAATCGGTGATGCTTTCCGCGTTAAACGCCGCCGGCATCTCCCATTTCGAGCTATCGTTCTCTTCGATACTCTTGTAAGCCTCTTCGATTTCTTTGCCATAAAGGTTGAGAGTGATCTTGGTGCGAACCGTGCCTTTATCTGTAAGAGAGAACGGTCTATCAGGTCGTGCGACCAGAACAAGTTCACGGACGAGGCGAGAATGCATGGGAACTTCTTTGTTCAAAGCTTCGATCGTTGGCCATACGTCGTCCACGAAGGTGTTGAGTGATCGAGTGACAGGAGCTGGATCGACCAGAATTCCATTTTGAGGCCGTCCTTGACCGAAGACGACGACATGCCGGAAGCGATGGTCGCGGAGAAGAATCGTTTCTGCGAAGCATTAGAATCATCCACGACCACAGAATAACGGAGGAGAAGTTACCTAGTTGTTTATTGTTGGTCTTCTCGCCGTTGCTCAAAACGGTTATGTCGTCCATTCGTCCCGCGTGGCACCACCAGCCAGGTTTCTCGGGATGCTCTAGCCATGTGTCCTTGGTGTGAAAGCCTCTGGGTTCGACCGTGTCGATGATGGCTGGACAATCTTCAGCCGCCTAACACATACTAATCAAACAGCCGCGGATAGCGTCATTAATGAGATTATACCTCAACGATCAATTCCTTTGCCTCGGATCCTTCGATCGGAATCATGTGAATATTATATCCTTTTCTCCACTGCAAGTACTTCCATTCGCCAGGCTTAACCGGACCCGTAGGGAGCGTCAGTCGACTTGCAATATTAATTTCGCTCCTATGTCATGTTCATCAGCTGAGGTTCTGTGAGGTAATGGTCGGACGTACATTCCATAAGCAGTCTGGATTCGCACGCCATTCGCACTGAGAAGATCGCCTGCGTCGGGATCTAACGCGGCACCACCGAAGAAAGCTACTTTTACATGACTTGCGAGTTCCTTCATTGCGCTTTCTCCAGCTTCGGCGATCTCTTGAAGAATGGAGGGTATAGCCGCAAGAAGGACATCTGAGAAGGAGCGAAGATGACGGAGAAGTGCATCCCCTGTCACGGGTTTATTGGATTTGACGAAGAGAATGGGATTGCCGACGACAGGGGCGGAAGCCAGGTAGAATATAGCTCCCATCGCCTGGATGATATCTCAGCACGTGTCAAAATTAACGGATCAGAACTCACATGACACATCGGAGCCAAAGCATACATGAGATAACCACGGAAAGTTTGGACTTCCTCGAGATATGCGTATACCGTCTGCGAGAAAAATTGATGAGTCTGTGAAGCATGTTAGTTTCTTCCGCTAAAAGGTTACGCAGAGCCCTGGTACGAACCCATGGAATAATTTTGGGGTGACCGGTGGAACCGGATGTATGGATGTAAAAAGCCGGCTGTAAGATGTCTTTCTGCAGGACCTCGGCACTGATGGTTTTGGGCGACGGCAAGCCGTGAGGAGGTAAAGACGCGAGGTCGAAGAAGTTGAGAATCGGAATATTGAACGCGCAGCCTTGAATCAAAGGGCGAGAGTCTTGATCGATCAGAAGATATTCTGACTGTGAAGTTGCGAGGAGATGATCGATCGCAGCGGGACTATTCTTCGAAGAAATCAACATCGCCTGTCGTGGATCATGTCCAAGTCAGGATACAACTTTTCTCTATGTGACGAGAAATATTTACCGTCCATCCATTGAGGGACGCCGCAAGGAAGTGCGCGACGTAGCTGTACCCGTTCTTGGCCAATATACCGACAGTGCGAGTAGGATGTCCAGGCTCCCTAACTTGGAGTTTGCGAGAGAAGGATTCGGCGATGGCATTGGCATGAGTGAGGAGCTGGCGCCATGTCACCTCTCCGATGGCAGGATGCTCGATATCGCCTTCAATTATTTTGGCGAAGACATGGTCTAGATTAGCAGTGCCTGTCGCAACGAAAAGCTCAGGCAAGAGCTGGTCGCGAACTTGAGATGGTGCTTGAAAAGCGGAAGACATCGGAGAGTATTGGGTGTAGTTTGATGAGGACTCGTCGCGCCATGGTGGGGTCTTTTATAGCATTTGATGTCCAATGCGAAGATGTCGAGTTCTCACAGTGTCGAGCGATCACATAGCAGCTATCGTAGGCCAACCTGACGCTACCGGACTTGTCGGAGCAAATGATACGCGTAGTTTCCGAACTTTCGCGGTAGCCGGACGAACGGGTGTCGATCCAGGTCGTCTCCGTTCTAAGTGCACTGCGATGAGGTAGCAGCTGAGTGAATTTACGGACATGAATGTCCTTCATATCTCGCCGGTGGCGCATGCCGTGCAGTTGAGGCTTCCCAGCCAATACATTTGTTCTCGTCAGACGATCGTGGTCTGCGTAGAACCTTCGAAAGGGGCGTCTTCTAAGCTCCTGGACGGCACCTAGATTTGATATATCGAGCGCACAGAGTAGGCTCCTAGAAACCTGTTAGATAGTGAGTTTTTTGGGTTTACGGTGGATGAGGTTCATTCGATTTTGACTTCGGTTCCATATCGCGCTCTGTGAAAGGATGTATTTCCTTGACTTTCCCAAGAACTTTCCTGTTCAGACACATTAGTTATATAGCCTGAATAGATGGATGATAATAAAGTGACCTGTAAGTCAACACTCCTGACGTTTTTGTTGATGTAGTAATTGAGACTGACCGTGGCAGGCCGCCAGAAGCTCCATAAAAGTAATGCAGGTCAAAAGAACCATGCGGATGCAAATAAGCGCCAGCGGCCGGATGTGAGTCCGTCGGAAATCGGAACCGGCCCGGAAGCAAACCCCCAACGAGAACAATGCGCATATGATATTTACATCCGCTAGCTAGCGCTCTCTGCCTGAATCGACCTCGTAAAGTCTCCGGTTATTCGATAAGCTAAGTCAATCGTAATACAGTCATCAACTAACAGATGAACCCCGAAATGCCTCTAATAATGGCCAAGTTGAATTTAGGCCAAGTTTCGTGGAATAATTGCCCCGCTGGCTACAACTTGAACTTTGTTTATAGAATCATCCACCGTCATATAGGAGAGTTCACGTACAATTCTTGACTCCTATACGTCACGGTTGTGGGATGAGCACCTTCTACTCCTAAGACCAATCGTGAATCCGACCTGACTCGTGCTACTGTAACGCCACCATCGTTTACCGTACTCATCTTTGGCCGACCACATCTGGCAATAAGATCTAGAAAAGTTCATCCGGAAGGCCCCTCTGACGCTCGAAATGTCACTTGATTTCAATACGCTGGCCCTTCGTCGATTCGACCACTACTACATGTACATAAAAAGGCGATTCATTCCCTCTTCCACTCACCACGGTGCACGCCTCTACTCCGACTTCTCATTCGACAAGTTATGTCAAGCATCATGAATACCGAGGAGGCAGACGAGAACGAATTTGCAGCTGGGAGCTGTCAAGTCGACTCCCTTCCTAGTATATGCTCGCTGAGATCAATGCCGGCCGTCATGCGCACGCAGCAGGGTGTCTGAATCAAATCAGACAGCCATCCAGACAATGGAACTTCGTGCCTCTAGTCGTGCCAGAAAGATGGCGAGGCCCATGGAGTCCACCGCGTGAGGGCCTGAGTCCTAGCAAGAATACTAGTGAGTGTGACAACAGCCTACTACTAGACGCGTACAAAGCCGAACTGAAGGTTTCTCCACGGACGCAAAAGACTCGTTGAATCTCCTCGCTGAACTTTGTATCGCACAACCACCAATCCGTCCCACGTCGAGGCACCTGGAGATCACAACCCAGGCTCCAAGTCAGGCTGAGATCCATCGACACGCCGGTGCGATTGACAGCAGCGACCACCGAGGAGAGAACTGGGGATCCACCAGAGCAACATTGTACAAGACATTCTACAACGCGCATCCAGCAGATGTCGCAGGGTACTCGACTAAGAGTGGTGGGCCGATCCATCATTCTAGTCGAGAGGAAGAACCTGTTGTAGGCTCAGCGCGCGCATAATCGTTCGGCAGTACGTCCTTATAAATGTCAGTCTGATTCTTTTTGGGGCTGATCTTCTGCGTGATAGGAGAGATGTCAGAAAGCAAACCCTTCTCGCCCGAAGCTGCGTTGTAAGAGCAGGCTCAGATTCTTGACTCACCGTGGCACTCCTGCGTACGCGTACGGCGGCGTACCTCATATCAAGCTTCAGGATCGTTGTCTGCCAGCCGTCATCCTATGGCCATCATGCAGAGACTAGCAAGGATGCTGCCTGGTACACTGGTAACGGATGACTAGTACTACTATACACAAAGAAATTACACACCAGACACTATGCAACGCGGTACTGTCGTCCGAGTCGTCGGGGGCGGAGACAATCGAATGATTCAAGGTTCACTGGGCTTACTACCACTCGAATAGACTTGCCTGACTGGACGCTAGCTATCAGGAGTAGCTCGGTCTCTTTTGTAAATAAGCGAGTTACATAAAAGAACCTGTCTTGTCACCTCCACTCACCACTGTGTGCTGGCCTCTCGTCCATCTAACCACTGCTCATTCTTCCTCTTACCATCATGAATATCGATGGCATCTTAGACGAGAGAGCGCTCAAAAGCTCGAGCCTGATAAGACTTCCAGGCATTCGCGAGGCAATACCTCATTTTGATGCTATCGGTGCTGGACGTCCAGGACCGATGCCCTGGATACCTGGACGTCCTTTATGGTCGCAATCTCATCTCATACCCTTCCGTGTCCCAAAAGGGCCGGATGTATCAATACAACAGATTCCATGGCCGCTGGTCAGTGAAACTGCCAGCGCTCGTCGCGGTGAGCACGCCCTCGGCCTAGTCTACAGACCCCACCTGAGGATTTCTCCACAGGCTCGAAAGAAACGCCCTATCTCACCAATGAACCGTTTGGTGCCACCATACTGAACCTTCCAACTTCGAGGCATCCAGAAAGCTCAGCGCTGCCTCACAGGCATTCGGTATCCTCAGGCTTTCCGCCACCTGTCCGCTTGGAGGCACCGATAAGCCACAAACTCGTTCAACTGAAAAAAACAATGTACAAGACATTATACACTGCTCATCCAGCAGATGTTATGAGCGACCCGGGTCAGAGTTGTCGGCCGGCCTATCATGTCAGTCGAGAGAAAGAACCAGCTGCAGGTCCAGCGCACCCTGAATCCTCCATTCGGGCGACCTTATGTTATGTTATGTTATGTGATGCCAGTCAGCCTACCTTTGTAGATGATCATGATGGTATCACAGGAGAGATCTCGGAATGCAGACCTGCTTCTCCCCGAGGTAGCGTCGTCGATCAAATTGTGAGAGTCCGCCTAAATTTTCACTTTGCTGTCATTTACGGTTGTTAGATCCGGCTTGAGCACCAACCTTCGGCTCCTCCTTCACTATCACCAGCACCATCGCCACCTTCTGATCAATCCGTGCTTAATTATGACGGTCTCTCCCTAAAGACTGGTCAGATCGGGCCGGTTCGCACATCGAAGGGAGATAGTCGATTCGAACCATATTCAACGACCCAGCCAGATGCCGCCTCCTCTGTAGGCCCTTCCAAAGGCTCTTCTATAGAGACCAGCCAGCGACATTCCAGGCGTCCAACTGAAGTCATCGCAAGTACCCCTACTAGTAGTCAACCAACAAACCTCGGGCCACGAGAAGCCAATTGCAGAATCAAATCTCACTTGGCGTCTCTTCCGCCTCGCAGAGCGTTAGCGGCAGCACTGGTATACTTTTTCCGGAAGGTAGTCTATCAAGATGCTCTGGCGTGTGTCGCGGATGAGAAATCTGTCCGTGAAATTTTCTCTCACTCTTCGTTGGGGAATCCGTATGGTAAAGACACCAGCAAATGTGATGGAGATTGTCGATATGCTCGCCGGATGGCTTTACTACTTGGGGTTCTATATCTGGGATATCGAGCCCTGCATTGTTTGGAAACCAAGACGGAGGTGAGCCAAATTTATCGGAGGGCATCCACGTGTTCTCAATCGTCTTTGCTTCCAGAGCAACAGCGATGTTCCTGAGGACCACTCGCGATACTGTGACCGCCTCTTTGACGCGTTCAAGACTGCTTTCTCGTGCATAGAGTACGATAGATCGAGAGACTTGATGGCATGGCAAGCTGCGTCAGTACTTTCAAATACTCTGATCCGCACTTCATTCATGCAGACTTGCCCTGTTCGTAGAGTCCTCTATGGCGCGGCTTATGTACAGCAAAGTCGTGCAGCCTGGGAGTCGTTTCAACCTGCTTTGAAGACTGCTATCCTCAAATGGGATTCACTTCTTGCAGCCCGAAAAATTCGGGAAAATGCCGGCGAGGAGGTGAGACTACCTAATTGACATCCGTTACCCCGCAAATTACTGGTTAACTGACCAAGCCGTTTCAAAGATTCGTCGCCGCATAGCCTTTGGACTAGTGTTACTAGACAATTTTAACGCACCATGTCAGCGAACTTTTGAGCCATCTTCGGTCCTTGTCATTAGCAAGGACCCACCTTCAGAGTGTCATCTCATCGGGGATGACTGTGTTGCTTCTAGCACGGATTTCGAATACCCAAATGCCACGGAAGCGAGTCTCATTAGGGCTGCAATGTCGCTCAGTATGTGTGATCCACACGCGGTATGTCATTCTTCATATCCGTAATCGCCGCGTTAGTTTGACTCCCTTTGAAGCAACAGGGATCTGACGACCGCCTCGACAACACCTCATTTATGTGGATTCGCGATCATAGACAGTATTTGGTCGAGTTCATTGAGGCCATTTTGGATGCCTTGAAGACCCTACCGCCGTGTATTGATACTGGTGCTCTGAAGAAGAGAGTCGATCGCATTCTATATCTGGTAACACACTTGTAAGCCTTCTTGCGACGAACCTCCGGGCACCACTCTCATTGTTCTCTCATTGTTCAGGCTATGCCTTCCCGTGGGCATTCGAGCACTCAAAGCAGTTCCGTGGCTAAGCTTGCTCATGATCCAAGATAAAATGCTTCCAACGATCGAGAGCTAGATGTTGACCTTTCACCGGAGTCTACGCTTCTGGAGAAGCCGATTAAATGATTGTATAATCCTAGTACATGGTTTCGTAACTCCCAAACCCTGGAATGAACAGAAAGTAAGAAGGCTGCCCTTTCATAACATCCGACGTCTCAACCGTTTGGGCTTGACCGCTAGAAATTTTCTCGCAGTGGCAACATTATATGTGTATTCATTCTTGTGTGTTCATTCTTGTGTGTTCATTGGAGTGATGGATTGAGAATGATTCGTTTGAGGGAAAGCTTTGAGGGTAGACATATTCTGCAACGGCCCTGAGTCACGATGATCTGCCACCTCGTTCCTCTCCATGGATCCATGCACACTGTAAAAAAACTGACACCAGTTCTCGGGATAGCGTTGTCTATACACATTATATCAACGCGCCTGCTATTATATAGAGCAAATATATGTAGAGCAATATGAAGCATATCGAACTCGAGCCACCTAAATATTCTTGATAGCTCCCTCAATCAAACCTTCTCCCATCCGGACAATCTCATCCAACACCCCATCAACATTCAGGACGATCTCGCCTTTCTTCCCCTTTTTCCTCTCTTCGCCTTCATCTGCCGTTCTCGTCGAATATCCATTCAACACTTTCCAAGGCCTCGCGACATTCAATGCTGGATTGAAAATCCCACCGATGATGGAGCCTCCGTACGGATCGTGGAAGAACTGGATCGTATCTCCATATACGCGCTGCGGAAAGAGATCTCAATCAATAACAGATAGAAGAGGAGGATGATAACGAACCTGAAGATCACGGAGGTACATAATGGCAGGATCAAAATCAACTCGCACAGGCTCATCTTGCACAGGTTCCTGAAGCAAGTTAACGTAGTTCCCCGCCTTCCTTAATAATTCCTCCTTCACATCCAAACCTTGCAGATATCTCGGTAACGCCTCCACTTTCAGCTTCAGCGTAAAATCATAGGTATCCGACGGAAGGAACACCGACTATTCTCATGATCAGTGTGAGACATTATCTTTTGAAAGAATGATGCTACCTTTGGATCATCGGCCCTTCCTTCAACAACAGCATCGACAAAGGCTTGTGCGATGACCTTCACGTGATCCGCAACACCCACATGCGGTCCACTGGTAGTCCACATTCCGCCCTTGATATCCAACTCCGTTCTGAGAATCCACGACGCGTTGATAGCACCCGGATTGATAGTGTTGGATGGTGAATCAGGAGTGTCGGTTTCGGGTAAAGAAGCTTGATTATCGGACGAAGTAGTGGTGTAGAGTGGCACTTGAATGCCCGTTCTCCAGTCCCATGAAGCAAGCCACCTCATAACTCCAACAAACCCCCTACTACCGCTGCCCACTTCTCCTCCCCCCTCAGTTCCTCCCGTGCCTGTGGAAGAAACCGCAGAAGAAGCGTGATTGATGAACCACCCCGCAACAAGTAGCTCAACGGCTTCCTCCTCTATCGAGCTCAAAAGCTGCCAAGAGCCAAAGAACCTCTTCACGAGCCTCACAGTATGTGAGAACGCAGGTATTCGATGATGTAACGCGCTCATCGCAGCATGATGTCGTGGAGCATGGATATACCGCTTCTCGTGAATCTCCAGAGCCTCTTTGGCAGCAGCGACCACCCAGATTGGTGGTTTCTCGCCAGTAAGAAGGGAAGGAAGAGGGGAAGGAGAGATTATTCGAGAAAGGAGAGTGGCTTCGCGATCATGATACACCCATGCGCGGAACGCATATCCTTCAGGGCTCACAATATCCAAATAAACGTGATCCATGCCTCCCCACCCTCCTCTCAATTCCAAAAGACTCTCATCGACAACAACCTCGGCACGACCAGTCCACTCAGATGAAGAGAACAACCCTCGAGCCATCCCCTCCAAGAGCGCCATTTTTGCCTTCTGAACCATGGGCAAATCGTCTGGCCATTTATTCGATTTCTCGAATTGAAGGATTATGTCGCTTGCAGGTATATATCGCGCATTGCGATGAACCGCAGGAGACCATTTCGCGAATTTTCCGTCGGAGGAGGTCGAAGGAATGAGAGGCGTAGATGGGAATACGGAGGTGTAGCGGAGATCTGAAGAGGCAGGTTGGACATTCACAAGTCCAAGGGGAACGCTACCTTCCGCCTCGCCATCCGCAATAGATTTCAGTCTTTTCACAACCTCATCAAAGGCCTTGATCTTGCCCCGCCATCCCAATCCATAGAGGGGTGCAATAGGACCCAAAGCCCTCTCAACCCCTTTCGTCGGCACGAGCACGTCATCAAATGAACTTCGCTCAAGGATCTCCGAAGATGGAATGGAGAAGTGGTGGTTCAGGATGTAGGTCACGATACGGGCCGGAATGCGCTCGCGAGCATTATGGACCATCATCCCGCCGACCGTACTCGCTGGGATCTCCCAGACCACACTTATGGTTATTCGCCCGTCTTTGAATCTGCGTAGTTCTGCTTTCGGTCCCCAGAGGTCCTTAAAAGCTTTCGTCGCAGGGTCGTCATCTTCTTGCGTCTCGGAGGCGGAAGTGGCTGCAGAGGTCTCGGATGCAGGAGGACCGTGGTCGACTAATCGGTAAGCTTCTTTCGTATCGAAGAGTATACCGACTCCGATGCGATTGATTTCGCTGGCAGTCGAGGGAGATGAAGTGGGGGTGGAGATAGGTTGAGGCGGATTATGGGGGGTAAGTAAGACGACAGCTATTGCTCGGCTGCCTAACGCATCTCGTATCCGCCGTTCGATCTTCGCAAGTAGATATGTCCGTCTTGATCCAGCGTCTAGCTCGGCAAACGTCAATTTGGACGCTGGGATTTGAGAGAGGTCAAACCTAGACACGTCTCAGCTTATTTTTCTACAATTGAAACCCGAGAAAAGAAACGTACTCAAGGTAAGCGTCGAATCTTCCGAGAGGTTCCCGTTCGTCCCTGGCGAAAACTTCGCCGAACACGTCTTCATCAACGGAAGAGTTCGACGGCCTATTCAGGATAAATAATGTACTTTGGGCGTCGGTTCTCAACTGTTGCCTAGTGAGATCAGGAAAGACGCAAATTATCGAATGTGCATACCAGGTCCAGTGATCCCGGCGGGATGGTAGAGAGAACGTTGCATCTCCCACTGGGCTCGACCAGCACGGGACCTTCGTATTCAAGCCAAGTTTCGAGCGCATACTGGTCACTACAGTTAGCATTCATAAGGGAAGATAGTCGCGCCACTGACAGGCGTGGTAGCTTCGCCTTCCATGAAGCACGGACTCCTAACGAAATCTCTGCTTGCTGGGACAATTCAGTCAGCCTAGGAATCGTGAAAGGAAGTCTGCGACGTACCCAGTAAATCCAATACAGCTCTGAAGAGCTGATACGAACTCAACCCCTTTCCAACTTTCATCCTCGGTCGGGCCTTTTCCTTCCCGCTGACCCCATTCTTTGAAACCACGCTTCGTTCGCCGAATATCACCACGCCGATAAGCAGGGCCCACAATGATCCTCCAATATCTTCAAATCCATGAACGTTCCATGTTCCTTTCTCCTTCGAGAATGAGGGACAGTACCCTCGTTGATTCGCCCATATTCTCAAAAGAACAAGGCATTCGTTGAAAGAAGGGATCTGGGTCGAGTAGGTGTGGATGGTGAGGAGGAGGGTTGGAGGAAGGGTGGTAAGTGACAAGGAGGAGTTATATGCGGGACTCGGGGGGTGAGTAACTTGTGGTGTGGAAGATGTTGATGGGTCAGAGAATGATTGGATGCGGAGGTTCGATTGGGTAGGTGCGAGGCGGGTGAGTGAGATAGGTGAATTCGGAGGGAGCACAGGAATGATGCGTATGTAAAAATGCTTCGGAAGAGGGCCTTTGACAGTGTTAGTGCCATTATTGAGCTGAGAATTAAGTACACACCATGATCAGGATCACGCGAGCGTAGGCGTATGCATGTCCTTCTGGGGTCATGTGAAGGCGATTCATACAAAGCCTCGATATTTTTGAATAAGTCTCCCGAGGTGAACGAAGATGCCAATGTTGCGAGAAAGAAAGCTCTCTTGTTGAACACTCTCCCATTCGAAAAGTCCTTTTCTTGAAACATTTCCTATATTGAGGTCAGCGACATTCTTTAGTTAGTAGGACGCGGAAAACGAACCGATGGCATTTCGGCAGCCAAGTCGACACCCCATTCCCCACTTCTATTTTTGACACACATACTCTTCGCATTTCCAGCCCAACTTCCGACGAGCCGTATTCCCTCTTGTGAAGGAGGCTCGAAAGAGACTTTCCAGTTCACATCTTCCGTCGGTATTGGTTTCGTCCACGGCACAGAGATGCCAGTAACAGCATTCTTGTCCTCTTTCTTTTTCTTCTTCTTCACTCCTGCGTCACTTGGAGTGCTAGCGAGTCTCTCCGCAGCTCGCAAGGGATGGTCGCCCTCCACAGCCTTCAAACCGGTCAGGTGAGCATACAAGTCGAACAGGAATTTTTCGAGGGTGGGTATGGTTGATGCTTTGGGTAGTACGGTGGGCACTAGTGACGTTAACAGAGCATGGAATGTCGTAGAGCGGAATAAGGCTGTCGACTGTTTGATTTGAGTGATCTCAGGAGCAGACGGTGTCTTGTGCGAGTTGTGCGAGACTGTCTGCTCGCCTTCTTCAGTTTTCTCGGCAGGAGGGGCACGCTGGAGAACTATGAGCATTAAATATTGAAATTTGTTAAGACTGCACCTTTTGTTCGTCGTCGACTGCTCTCTTCCGTTTGGTCCCCATCGCAGAAAAATTATCGGAAGCACGAGCGCCAAACGATGATTCCGACTAGTCTTAGTTCTCGTGTTCTCAAGCACTCAAACCCAGTCGTCAGTTTCTTCAGAGTATTCCCAGTACTCATAATTGAATGCTGAACAGATAGCAGGGACTACCCCGCATAAAACCAGAACGATCTACCATATCCACCGTGACATCAATCCCCAACTTGCCAAGTAGCCTCAGATGAAACTTCATCGGTTTCGCTCACAAAAGGCATGCCTTTCTCAATATACTCTAGATATTCTCGTTGCAACAGAATAATTTGTGAAACATTCGCTGAAGATCTTCCTCTATTGTTTTGACCTCATGTCTTCTCCGCGTCCGACGCGCAAGCGTGCCTTCAACTAATACTTATATTGGGTCTCCCACGCCATATCATCATTTGGTGCTTTCCAGAACGTGCCGCCATGGTCCTTGAACTTGGGAGTGTTTCATTAGAGGGAGAAGATGGAGCCGAGACAAGTCGATAAGCGACTCAAATCCGCATGGTTGGACAACATCCTATTGAAATTCGCCACGGCAACAGATCATCCTGGGCTCTTCTAATGCCGGCTGAGTTATCAACATGAAGGATAACAAGCAAAAGGGATCATTCCTCATGATAGTACGTGAAGATATTGAGGGCGTCTCTTGCTTTCAATCCCGAAACACGAGTTCTAATGTACAAGTGTTAATTCACAAGAAGGTCGCGTCATCCGCTTCCCAAATCAACTACAACGGCAAGTCCATGCTTTTCGAAAGAGGTGGGTTTGTTGTAATGACGATGTGAGAGCCACCATTCACGGCAAGAGTGGCGTTGATAGAGTCTATGTTGGCCGTGGCGCCGTCTTTGATGGAGACTTTGAGAGCCTGACTGTCGATTTCGCTGACATTCGTCTTGGTTGTAGCACCGTCAGTGATCGTCAAAGTGCCCGACATAGCACTCATCAGGACCATGACAGTACGATTGGATTTAGCTTCAATGGTAGCTGTGGTAGTGGTCGTGACGGTGATGGTGATCACAGTGGTCCCGCTGACGATGACCATGGTGATAGTAACGGCTGCAACAGCTGTGGTATTTTTGGCATTTGACTTCGCCGTCATAATCACAGTTATGTTGGTGGTGGCGACTGTTACGACATCATCAGTGTCCTCGGACATGACTGATGTGCTGGTCGTGGCATCGGTGACAATATCTCCGGGTGTTTCGGCATCAGATTCGGAGCCATCGTCTCTCTCGTTGTAGGCGGAGGTGACCGAGTCGTTGTCGGGATTGGATGCTTCATCGTCATCGTCATCGGGCTGATAAGGCTCGAAGTGTACGTCCTCATCCGCGTCTTCCCCGTCGCTGGCCTCGGAGTTGCCGTCCGACGTATCTTCGAAGGTACTGGAATTCGGGAGATCTCCCAAAGTGCTGGATTGGGGAGAATCCCACACAGCTTTCTTCCGTAGATCAGCATGTAGATCGATTTGAGACACAGAAGACGCTCGTGATAGTCCTTCTTTCAAGGCCATTGAGGATTTACTTAGTCACTTCGGCCTAATGATCAGAGTTACAAGACTCACTTGCAGTATGAACGTGTATGTTCGTTGTAAAGTTTACATGTTCGGCCAACAGCCCGTTAATCTTTGGGTTCACGCCCTGACGGGAGGAACTCAAATATTGGTTGAAGGCGTTCACAATGTCGGCGGCGTTGTGTGAGTCGACATTGTTGTTAGGTGAGAGGAGTCTGTCACCGAAGTGATTTGTCCCGTAGTTTGTCCCAGAAGCGTTGACGTCTCGCATCCTGGCAGCAGCGAAAGGCATGTTAACGAAGACGCAGATGAGGACAGGGTTTAGTGTCTTTATAGTCATTTCGAACTTCCTTGTGAACTTGTACCAATACTGCTAGAATTATCTCCTTCGTCCTGATGGGCTGGCCATGAGTCACTGCCAGTCGAAAACCTGAGGTAGGTAGTTCCCCGTACGGAATGATGCCAGTCACCCTAGCGCGCGGACGTGACAGTGGATAGTGTTCGCTCAGTTACTAGAAAACCTGCACTTCCGATCAAGAGCTGCCAATACGTTTGTGAAATTCTTGGGCCCACTTCTTGCTTGCCATGGAGCTTCGAAATCAGCGAAGTTTCAGATTCAGACGGCCCATACTCGTCTCCGTGCCAGTCCAGGACATCTCAGAGCAGAGCGAAGGTGGGGGACCTTCGAGAATGACGAAAGTTGGCCCCGGAAAGTCCCATTGCGTTCACTCGATAATGGCTCGCAAATGGGCCTCGTTGACATCTAAACTCCAGAACCAAGATGTCGGCCCTGCGGTGGTGCCATCGACACGCTATCGCGTTCATGTCGACTTAACTTTAGGAACTCAGAAGCTGCACAAGTCTGGCCGATGTTTCCTCTATACAGTAATCACCTACCCATCCGAGCAATCTGGATACAAAGCTGCAACCTCACAGCAAATGAAGCAATCGCGGATCATATATACATTACCACACAGCTCATTCATTGCAATGGCACCATGATTGCATGTTGGATGATAGGCAGCGTGGTGGCAGTTCACAGGCGAGGTTCTCCAGCGTAAGAGGTACGCCTGATACAGCCTGAGTTTGGATGCTTTAGATTCCACTAATCGGACGGAGTGAAAGAGTAAACGGCGGGTCCAGGCGGTGGTGTTGATGTATTCCGCTGCGCTGAGTCCGAGCCAAGGTCCGAGCTCGGGATGACAGTCGGAGTTTGCCGCCTCCGGCCTGTTACAACTTCGAACCTGGTCCCAGCTCTGGTCCCTTGGCTGGTCCAACCTCGGCAGATTGACCGGATCTTTGGCAATCGATCACTATGAAGTTGATAGAAGTTTATAGAGTCAGAGCGCTAGTTCGTTGGTGTCGATCCGGTATTACTTGAGGTAATGGCCCCAGTGGCGCCATAGAAGCGTCTTGGAAGCGTCAGGAAGCACAGGCGCCAAGTCAATACCATATGGATGAGCTTCACGGTCTCGATATGAACTTTTTTAGGGCTGGAGGAATCGACCTGCTCTCCAGCTCGAGCTGAGGCTCAGGGCGTTGCGGATTTTGAGTGAATAAGATCCGGTCAATCCAACAGATACATTCATCCACAGAATCGTGAAACCTTGTTGAATTGTGTTGTTTGAGATCACCCTTGTTCGTTAGGATGGCTTCTGCAACTTTTCGTCCGGCCAGATGATTTATGCCTCAGTTGAGCACGGAAAACTACAGAACCTTGTATCTAAAATTTTTACACAACCAATTGAATGAATCCAAGAAAAACTCTGAATCGCCTCATATCCTGATAACGGGCACGATCTGTCTGTCTATTCCAAGAGTTTGCGGTCGATATCGGATCTCTTTTGTTCCATTAGGCCTGGGGTATGTCTCTGAGACGGACGAATGTAAACTTCTGGGTAGTCCTGATGTTGTTAGTACTATTCGAGCCACCTGCGCATGGACTTCGACCAGCTGTTATCACGCATCTAAGGATCTCGGGCTAGATCACAAAAATCTAACCTTGAAGCAATTGAGAATCGTAAGAAGCGTAATGAATGTTGCGGTTCGAAGGGCGAAGGGGTCCATCTCCATTGCGCCGCATCTGTGCCTTGACTGGCCAACTACATGTGCTAACATCAACACATTGACTTTCATATTCATGAACTCGGCATCGACCTGACTTCTGGCCATTGTCCGGACCTTGAATCTTCTGCATGCTATAGGGAAATGCTCGTCAGAATTTTGGAGGTTCACTTGCTTTTGGAAATTAATGAGATGGCGTTACAAGCAAGAAGGAAACGACACCGCTCGACCGAACTTCGTGAGCTTCGGAGATCACCGTTATTCAATCTAAAATGTTTCCAAATCAAGCCATCATAGCCATGATATCGACGTTCTGAGTCAAGGAGGTTCAATCAAGGAAATCTAAAGCTCCATCAGTTTTGTTATACAGAGACAGATTACTTATATCAGGGAGAAGGCGACCACCGAAACTTTCAGTGTACTATCATACAACCACAACTACAACCACTCTCACATACTCATCGATAGCAATGCCACCATTCAGTGAGTACTTTGCACTACTTGCGCTTTGATCTCATCGTCGTCGTCTCGCTGACCACTACTTTCAGAGGCAGGTAAAGGAGGATCCGCTGGTTCTGGTGCTGCTGGCGACGGTGGTGCCTTCAACCTTACCCCAGAGCAAATCAAGGCTTTGGTAGGAAACAACGGAGTTGCACCTGGTGCTGGACCATTGATAGGTAAATATCTTCTGATTCAGGGGCCGTATACATGTCATTGAGATTGCCTGACGCAGATCTCGGTGAGGGCGGCGAGGTTCGAGGATTTGGGGTTGCGGGTGACGGTGGGCAGTTTGGTGCAAATCCTCACCATAAGAAGAAAGATGTTAGAAAGGGACGCGTTCAAATATCGTAGAGTTTACGATCTAGCTGTCTCCAGAAATTATTGTCTAATCGATTACATGTGTCGTGTTAAGCCTCCGATGTTAAACGTCTTGGTTTGCTTCTGTTTCAGTGGGCCAAGGCTATTCGACAACATGGTTGCTGGGCAGAAGGAACACCGGCAAAGTCCGATACATCAATCCGTATAAAAGGAAGTGGTCTGGGTGGTCCCAAGCTCGGCCTGATATCGCCAATGATGACAGATTCAGAGTGCTTCATAGATTCGTGACGAAACCGAAGAACGGTGCAGATAGCTACCGTACATAGAGGAGATGACAGAGTGAGCAATGGTGATTACGTTATCACTGTATTATCGAAAGAATGCCCATGAGCGCCCAACGATGAAAGGAACTCGTCTACTAAACCACTCAAATCCGCTCGTCAGCTTCCTCATGCTCTCCCTAACTATATACTCAAGGAATATCAGGGCTTACCGCGTCTTACGCCAGCCAGACCGACCAAGCGCTCGATTCCAAATGTCAAAAAAATCATCGCAGTCTCGTCTGGAAAAGGCGGCGTCGGAAAATCAACGATAGCTCTCAATCTCGCATTCGCTCTCTCTACCCTTCACTCCCAATCCCAATCCCAATCCCAATCCGAATCCCAGCATTCATCCCCATCAACGTCAAAGATCGGAAAGAAATTACGTATAGGGATATTAGATCTCGACATCCACGGACCCTCAATACCCACTCTAATAGGCCTCTCATCCGCTCCCGAACCAAGATTATCCAAAGAAGGCGCACTAATACCATTGAAAAATCACGGTGTTCAATGCATGTCGATCGCATTCCTCGTGCCTCAGAATAAAGCTATAATATGGCGCGGTCTAATGGTCCAAAAAGCAGTCCAACAATTACTGTTTGACGTGGACTGGCGCTCGGATCCTGATCAGCCTCGACCTCAGACCGGATCGCAAGGGAGCGGTCGAGATGGAGATGGAGGGCTTGATGTGCTGGTTATTGATATGCCACCTGGGACGGGAGACGTGCAATTGACGATGGGTCAATTGCTGAACGTCGATGGAGCAGTCGTCGTATCGACTCCTCAAGACGTCGCTCTTCTCGATACATCGAAAGGCATATCCACTTTCCAAAAGCTTGACGTCCCTGTACGTATCCATCTCCATTCTCCTATTTCCGACACCAGACAACTGATACCCTATTCACCTCGGCAGATATTGGGAATCTTGTTGAATCAAGCATATTTCACTTGCTCATCCTGCTCGACACCGCACTACCTCTTTGGCCCCCCAACTTCATTCACCAAAATTGCCGAAGAGCAGAATATTCCGATGCTAGGCCAATTACCTCTCGTTCCCTCTGTCAGTTCATCAGGCGACAAAGGTGTACCTGAAGTCCTCCTAAACCCTACGAGCGAGTTCGCAAACGTGATGAAGGGTGCAGCAGAGAGCGTATGGAACTCCCTCACTAAACCGAGGACGAGATAAGGAGTGGAAGTATGCATATGCAAGAATGTATCTAGCAAGCTAGACAGCTATAATATAGTATAGTAAACTAACGTACGTATACCATATCAAAAGAGCAGGAAAAAAAAATGAAACTATGAAAGAGAAAATCGGGAAATAGAGCCAAGTCCAAAAGTCTGTCTGTTACAGTCTCGACATCACCGTCGACATCATTTCAATCTAGTATCTCCTCCCTTGTCCACCACCACCACCTCCAGGACTGGCATAATAACTGTCGCCTCTTCCACCACCGCCTCCATCTGCATTCATCGGACTCCTATAGGGATCATAATCACTGTACCGAGGCTCCGCCTCCCCACCCGCACCTCCAGCAAACGACGCACTGCTCTCCATAGCGCCAGCGTTCGGCTCCCAAGTACTCGAATGATTATACTGACTCAGGGGAATAAACGCGCTACTATCGCTACCTCCACTCGCCCGTCCACGCGCATACGTACTCGTCGGAGCCATATTTGCGACTTTCGTAGCGAACGACGCATCGGGTGCCATGCTTCGACGACCATTGGCATTCCGTCTTCGTGAGATGCAGATTCCAACGATCGCGCCAATGATTGCGAGTACGGCAATTGCACCGACGACGCCGCCGATGAGTACACCAGTGTTGAGGCCGGATTTCGAAGAAGCAGGTGTGCTGTTATCTGATGATGAACCTGCGCCACCAGTAGCGTTTCCACCCGCGGTATTGACAGACGAAAGTTGTGAAGTAGGAAGAGGAACGACGGCACTAGTAGGCTGGGTCTCGATGTTCCCACTGCCGACAATGACCATAGTACCGTTACTGGGGATCCCAGCAATCACAACGAACATCAACACCGGGCCTGGCGTCAACAGGTTGGCATTCGGAGGGACTTGTGAGACGTGGAGTGTGATGGTGCCGTTATCTGCGACTGTGAATGTGTTGTTGAGTTGGAGGTAGCGTTGACCCATGTTCATGGCGTGTGTCGTGAAGCCGGGTCGGATGAGCACTACTGTCGTGTTTCCAGCAGCGTCGTTCGCGAGGCCGCTATATGATGAAGGTTGGATGGTGAGGTCGAAAGGGTTTCCACCGTATGTCAACGACGTAGGAGCACCGGAGAAACTAGGTCTCGTCGACGCAGCGAAATATGAAGGATAGAATCGTTCCGCACGATATTCCGTACTGAACGTCGTGGTCAGGTTGACGTCTACATTGGGATTCGAGCCTGCGACGAGGACGCTAGCATCTGGGAGGAGGATGGCGGAGGAATGATAGAGTCGAGGAATTTGAGAAGATTGAAGACCACTACGACTCCATCTCGATCCAGCTGCCGCATTGGGGTTGTAGATCACAGGCGTCAAAACAGGTCCCGACGCCAAACTCATTCCAAATGGCATTTCGCCATAAGTAAGAGTTTCACCCGTGTTAGTAGCATAACCAGCAGTGCCATTCAGGCCTCCGTTGATGATAAGAAGGGTGCCGTCGGGAAGGGTGATGAATTGACCCATGGTTCGACCTTCGAGCATGTCGTCGTCTTGGACATAAGCGGGCGCTGATCCATCTGTAGGCTCTGGAGTGATACGTTGACAATCTTGCGAGGCAGGATAATCCCAAGTGTTGATGAAGGGGTTAGAGTAGTTACCGAAATCGTCAGGCGACATATCGGAACCGCCGCAGAAGAGAATTGTCGGGGTGTAGTTGTTCGCAGGTGTTAAAGGGAGCATGGCTACTGCGCCTGAGGCAGGGTAGACTCGTACGACGTGGCCGGGCATGTCAGGAAGAGGGGTCTCGATGTTGGCGTTGTAGTCCCACATAACTAGCACAATCGCTCAGTTGTGCTCTGGAAGATTTCAGATAAAAGGGGACGTACTGGTTGACCAATTCGCTTGAACGAACATCTTGCCCGAGGGCATGAGATACGTATGGGAATAGGCGTTGAGACCGCTTGTTAGGGTCATGAAAGCCATCAACTCGGGATTACCACCTCTACTCGGATAGAATTCGAACGTAGGTTCCGCAGCGCCGCCTTCAAATGTAGGATCCGAATTGTCACTGTTTCTGTTGATGTATCCACCGTTCACGAATCCACCGACGAGTACAACACTTCCATCCGCCAATGCCTCTGCTCCGGAATACCATCGCTGTCTAGCCATCTGTAACTGTGACGTATTGTCGAACCACTGACATCCACCAGTTGTCGTGCATGGGTTGAGGATACGGATAGCTCGTGAACCGTCGTAGTCCTGGTAGAACGTATCATATTCGCCGTTTCCTGCCGTCTGGTTTACGACGTTGCCGATGTTGCCACCTCGTCCGATGGCTCCATTTCCACCAAAGGTTGCAAAGGATCCATTGGGAAGATGCATGCCAGATGCACAGAAGGGGTTCGTAACGATATCCATCAACGTCGCTTGTGAGCTCGCGATATCCCTATTGAACACGATAATAAGTAGCGAACGCGATGATAGAGAGAAAATCGAGGACGCACCATTCGGCCGCATATGCTGAATGTCCATTTATCTGAGCAGCGTTTCCTTCCACTTTATCAAGAATGTAGACTTTTTCGTCGTTCCCTAATAACATCTGTGCCATTCGTTCTCCATTAGCACTTGAGTGGTGTAAAAATTGGAACAGCGACTCACCATCATCGCGCTGACTTTAGTGTCTCCAACGACCGTTATTGATCCAGGAGCTTGGGCAAGAATAGGAGAGAAGAGGATGGGGAGAAGGGGTAGCCATGACGAGAATATTCTGATGATCATTAAATTCGAGAAGATACTGAGAGTCAGAAAGGAATGTGTGCGTCAAAACGGAGTTGAAGAGCAGGAGCAGGCAGGAAAGAAAAGACTGGGACGGAGATGAGGAGAGAAGGGAAGTTTGGCGAGAGGAGAGCTGTGCGGGAATATTATTTGTCCTTGTTGTATCTAAGGACAGCCACTATATCTCGGCTTTTTCTCCTCAAAATCCGAACAAGGCACAGAACAAGAAAATGGGGAAATATTCAGGGAATAAGCAGCCAAGTCGACGACACGTCCGTGCACGACAACCGCAGTGCAAAGCTAGCAGATGTTTGCTGTTGCCCTCTCCTATTTTTGTGCTCCATAAGGGCCAGCGGCGTGTTTCTCGGCAAGCACCGACGGCATGTTATCATCGTTGACTTCAACTTCAAGTTCGAGGGCAATTTAGGTGGGGCTGCTTCTCTGCACCCTTGCTGCTCTCTTTCAGGACTTCAAAATCAAAGTCAAAATCTTGCGAAAATCTGCATAAGAGGCACCGAAATTGAGTGCCTGACCCATCGTTTTACCCCTGGCATCGCGGTGATCCTGAGCTCGTAACTATTTCACTCGCTGGCAAGTCTAGCCAACACCGTGGCACCTTTATTTCAGCCGACTTTGAGCTAAAACAGGCGACAACGACAGCCGACCGGATTTACTGCCAATCATCTCCTCCCGCTTGGCACCCGGCAGTCCCGGCATGCCATTCTCGGCCCCTCGCTTCTCTGCGACCCACAGCCTTCGTGCCGATCGTCGCCGTATCCGTCCCCAAACCATCAAAAATATTCGAGCTCGACGACAAGATTCCCGAGGTCGTACGATTTGTTCTTGCAAAATCATAGACTGGCGTTCGAATGACTTCGACCTCGGAGGTCTCGACTCTCGACAGACAATAAGAGCCAATTGCAAGCAGGGATCGTCGCCAGTTTGTAGTCTATACATGTATTTACAACAAAGACTGAAACCACTGACTGGCTAGATCTTACAAGACCATTGCTCAAGAGACTTGTATGAGAATGACGCAGCATCACAGGAAGACGATATCAAATAAATTAAATAACAGACAAGGTTTCGATCGACTTTGGGACCTCGAGTGGTTCGCCATCATCTCCAACGATGATGGGCCTCAAGGACCCCTCGAAGGCAATAAATATGACCTTCATGTCCTCATAATCAAAGGCAACGACATTCCCAATCGTCGTCGGCGTCAGCTCAGGAATGAGAGTCTTGCCGTCCAATCGGTTGCCGGAACCTGTTTCACGGACTTCAGGGCGGACCGCAAGAGGATCGTTGGCGTCTGTGAAGAACTGCATTGCGAAAGTTTTTCCAGGGTATTTGTCGTTCTACGGTTCACGTCGTGAGTAGGGGCCAGGAGATGATGAATGCATACGGACCGTGTAGAGAAGACGAGATGTTCCTAGACTGGGATCAGGATTGACGACCACCTTTCCTTGTCCGTTCTTCATAAGACTCCAATCTCCACCACCTTGATGCATTTCAGTACACAGAAAGAGAAGAACAGAAGATGAATATCTCACTGGAAGGATCAGGAATAGGCACACTGGGTTCGATGACGAGTCGACTAGAAGATGGGGCCATAACGTCACGTCCTGACTGAGCTCGCGCATTCCTTGCACTCAAGATGGCGGCTTCAACAACAGTCATAGGTCGACCTCTTCCAGCGCCTCCACTCCTAGCATAGAAATCGAAAGGTCCATTATTAGGATCGAAGGCGAATCGGGCTCGATTGGGATTTCCGGTTGCATTCGCCGCAGCGGCTCCAGCTGCATCATTGGCGGCTGCACCGGCAACAGCTCGTCCAGGGAATATGCGAGAAGATATATCGGTGACGTAGGCTTTGATGTCGTCTCCGTAGTACTTGTAAGCCACATATGAGACTCCAGAAATGAGGCCCGCGGCGAACAGTATCTTGCGGCCATTTCCTGGACCGGAGAAGAAGCTTTCAAAGGAGTCTGAACTGAAGCTTTAGTAATCGCTCTCGGAGAGATCACATAGACTTACTACCAAACCAACCCAGAGACACTAAAGAGAGTTTTAATCAATGTTCAACTATATACCAGTGCGTCACGAGAAAGACTCACTTCCAGGGCCAACAGAGGTGCTGACGGCATTCTCGATAGACGGACGAACGCCCGTCATGAGGCGGACCTCACCGAAGTTGAGAAGTTCAAATTTGTCGCTGACTTTGAAGAACGAAAACCCTTGAAGGCGATCTTTAATAATCTGACCAAATCGGTGCGACATATTGGATACCTTTCCAATTCCAATCCATGACGACAGGGAGCTTAGCCACTAAAGTATCAACCCCAGAACCCAATGCTGATTATCGAACGGACAGATAATCAGTAAGGCCGCAGGCAGGAACAGAAAAGTCTCACCTCCCCAGGCAGTCCCTATGCCGCCCGAAAATGGAAGATTGCTTCCGAGATCTGTGACGAAGGCGTAAAAGCCTTCGCCCCCGCCCCCAGTACCTCCTCCTCCTCCAGTACCACCACCACCACCGCCTCCTCCCGTGACGGGTAAAGTGACGAAAGGAGAGGGACCGCCAGTCTCGACCTTCGAATTCGAGGTACCAGTATGATGTCCGAGGTTCTTGAATATACCAGTACTATGCTTCCCAACTCCGGATTCATCGCCGGCAGGTTTAATTGTCTTTTCCGTAGAAGTTGCGCCTACAACCGCTCCGACTTTAGCGATGGCATCCGTGACTACATTCGTTGCTGCAGTAGCAACGCTCGGCGGATTAGCCGGCGTGCCAGACGCAGGAGCAGCGGTAGTATTGCCAATACTGGCGTTGTAGGCGGCGGTAGCATCGGCGTCAGTGACGTATTCAGGAAGTAGATAATCTCCACTCAAAGCCGTCGGATTAGCCGCATCAGCATCCGTAGCCCAGATCGCTCCATTGAGATGAATACCGACTTGCAAGCTTGGCATCGATGTATCAGATGTATCACCACTTTCGGGAGACGTGGATGCCGAAGGAACGTATGAGTACGTGAAATCAAGATATCCGTTCGCGAACTGGGCGTAATCAGTGTACGCTGGATCCGTTACGTCGATGAGGAGGTCGGACGATGTCCAGTTGATGGAGTTTCGCAGGGCTACGAGTGATTTGGCAAGATAGAAGGGTGTGTTCGTCCCGTCGTTCACGAGGAAATCAACCAAGATAGGCTTGCCAATTCTGGAGTTGAGGTGTCTCAGCTGGGAGCCTTCATGTAGGGAACAACGACTCACTCTGGATAGGCGGTGATTTGGAAAGCGAGCTTCGGGCCCGTTGAAACATCGCCATAGGAATCCGTAAGAGTGGTCGTGTATACGCCGCTGTGCAAGAGGTCAGTAACATATCTCCATCGCGCAGGTAAATGACAGACTGGTATTGAGAAAAATCGTGGTCGATATCGAAGCCGGCGTGAGTGGGCTGATCGGGGCAAATAGCTCCGATATCGAAGAGGCGAAGCGTGCAGTATTTGCTTCCTAACTCGAGCTCTGGATCGTCCTGTTTAGACGTCAATAAACGCAAGCACACTTGACGATGCAAAGGAGACCTACAGGTGTAGATATTCCGAACTGGATGAGACCGTTGATCGCATTCCTCTGTCCATTAAAAAACAAGGAGCGAGGAAGTTTGCTTGAGGAATCCTGCACGTCGAATATCAAGACCCCGTCGATCATCAACAGCACGCTCCCGTCCGCAGCTCCTCTCAGCGAGATCACATGAGGATAATAGTCCGGATTGAGAGTGTCATAGACAGAGTAGGTCCCGGTCCACGGGAGAAAGGATGTATTTTGGAAATATGCAAATCCGGCGGCCAAGTCGGTAGCAGAACATTTGTATCCGTTCTGAGTGAGAATCGTGCTCACTGCGGCATCCCGAGCGTCTGCGTCTGCGATATTGATAGCATTCTGAAAAGCAGTATTCAGAGCAGTATTGCTAAGCGTATCTTGCATGAACCGCGCAGCCTCTTGGGCGGCGGGGCTCGTAAAAGAGGGCAGAGGTTCGAGTGCTGGTGGGGGTGTAGGATCTGACATGCTGGAAGCCTAATGAGAATTGACTTGTGATAGCAATTGAGCTTTTATGTTGAAGCGATGTCGACGTCGATAATCTAGCCATGGCTGCAGACAGTCTCGGTCTGGGGAAGATTCCGTGGGTCACGTTGGATTTTTGGAACACAGCCGCGAGTCTCTTGCAATCGGTGCCTGACCCTAACCCTTTTTGTCCCTCTTTCGCATCTCTTGGGCGGGACTCGTCGAGACTATAGAGATCGTCTAGATATTTCAAAACACTGTCCGACGACTGTTCATGGATATCAGCTTATCATCTCAACGGACCTAAATTGTGACCGTCATCTTCAATACAGAATATCTCCCGGCGTCGTCTTGCTAGTCGATCAAGAAGCAACATTCCTAGGCACGCATCGATCATCAAACTGCATGAAGGGTCTATTAGAGTTTACCTACCGGAAGACTCGGCGCTCCGGACTCAGCGTCGAAGGCAACGATTCAAACATCTAGAGCTCGTTCAGACTTGTCGGCGGTCAACAAAGGGCCAGGTCTATTCTCAGCCTATCGATTTCTGGGAACGACAGTGATTGGACGCGCGCTGTCCTTCGGTTCCTCTTCAATCTTCAATCAAGATGCGCATCTGACTGAGTCCCGTCATAACTGGTCGACACCGCCAGTCCTACAAGTATGCGTCTGGATTGCCATATGTTTGGATGACAGAGAGGCTGACGTGGTAGCTGGGGCCGTCACTTCAGCATTTCATTGTTTACGAAGCTGAAGACGACATAAGAAAGCCCTTTGAGCCAAATTACCACCGAGACTACGCTGAGCATCCTCAGGCTCTGACGGTAGTGAAGATCCCAATGTGCCATGATCTTGATATCAAAATTTCTTATGTATATATACTTCCGGATTTGAGGCTACATATACCTTGACATGCGCGCAAAGTCTATCATACAAGTAATGATATCCTCCTCAAACCCAGAAGGCAGCAACCCGAAGGAGAGTGGCTCACTGCAGAGGCATATCAGCTGGGAACGTCCATAATATCGGGTCAAGGGAACTCACGCAGGGCTCCGGGTTGGCGCTGGGGTCGCGGACCTGGGTTCAAACACCATCAGAATCGCAAAGTAACTTCCATCATGGTACCTACACCAATGCGCGGCTTGTAGCAAGCACCAGCGTCGGTATCAACGATATTCGTAGGCATCTAAGAAAAAGAAGGGCACGTCAGCCTCACATAGTCAACGAAACTTGAAAACAGCTGAGCATGACTCACGGGGTTAGCCATAGTCACTGCAACGCAGGCAACAAGCATAAGAGCGATGGATTTGACAGAGTACATTGTATTGCAAATAGTGGGTGACTATCGTGATGACTTCTGATCTTCGCACCTCTTCTTATAAGCGTGGTTCGGGATGATTTTGAGCCATGATAGAACTCGTGAGTAGTAGCGCGTGAAGCTATGATTCGAATCTCTTCATTGAAAGCGCTAGTCGTGTACCATCCATGCCCCATGCGGTCAGTTTCCAGCTCGAGACCCCCATTCCAGTGGTCATAAGGCGAGATACCGTGCATCGGGCTGGGTAGGATAAGTTTTGCATAGCAAAGCTACCTCTTTAACGCCCTTTCGTATGGATGACTCGCTTCGTGGTGAGATTGTATTGTAGTCCGTGGCATGTTCTCATGGGCGTGGAATGGACATCACAGACTCAGGACCCAGATCGGCGACTCGCCCTGCATTCACCTGGAAAGCATTATCTGAATCAGTTCAAGAAGCAGTAGTGGAAATGAAATATTACAGGGGTTCCCTCTTGATAGGTTGTAGACGACGAAGTATTGGCATAACAAGAGAAGGTCATCGAACTCAATTTCTTGCCTAATTTTCTTAGACAGTCAAGTGAATAATAGTAAGTGTTTTCGCGCATCTTGTGATTTTACAAAGGAGGTGAAGGTTCCAGTACCCTCTCTCCGATTGTCTGGTGCAGTTTCTGTGAGCAGATCAAGATATACGGGGACACGGATCCATCAGAACGCGTTTGCTCGGAGAGGCAATCTCATGGTGGGGGGTCCGACTCCATTGACAGTGACGCACGTTCGCTCGAGCCTGTACACAATAGCTGCCACAGAGATCATAGAACGCGTGTCTTTGATCCTGGAGCAGGGTGATCCAATCCATCGATCACAGAGTTGAGCGTTACGAGACCGACCCGAGTGAATCAGACCTCGGTCAAGATAGGACTCAGGACAACCCTCGTTTGCAGGTGATGGTCAAGCATATGGTTGAAACGAAAATGGATCTGGCTTCACATACTGGATCGTAAAAACGGTGAAGAGGCGGAACCAGAGTATAGGAATAAGTACCCGCCCAGTTCGGTCTAATGCGGAAGATCGTCTGTGAGGTGAGAAGATCGGCTTTGAATCGATAAGTAGCTTCTGGATTCCTTCGTCTAGTTTCTTAAGACGTTCGGTGACGCTCGAATATTGTGAAGGACTGCGTCAATGACGAATTTGCCTCCGGATTTTCGTGAACGAGGGCGAGACGATCTGGAGTGACTGTAACAACGGGAGCAAGCCAAGTCTAAGGCTACCATTGAGAGAGAGTATGCTGTGCTTTGCTTTGCTTCGATGGTCTAGATCGTCTCCGCCCTTGTAGGAAAGCAGCGATGAAGCACGGTCATTGAGTCAAGGTCATGGTGGCAGCTATCCACGTGAAATCAAGTTGCTCTCTGCTTTTCCTGATGCGATTATTTGACCACCTTCGTGATCGGCTGACTCTCTTCAATCTGGATTGCAGAACTCACCCTTGCTATCCAAGACCGTCGATCTTGAGACTTCATGGCCATAGACTGAATTGGCCCGTGAATCACCCCAGAGCGGAGAAACTGCCCCTGAGTCGACGACAATCTTCTTTTCTCAAGGCGAGCCATGCGGTAGACTATCATCTGCACATGCAATGGGAATAGGATGGATCCAGCGCGGGGCTATCAAAAATCTGAGCGGTACTAGTGGGAAAGTCGTCCATTCTTGGCCCATGTTTCCCTCTGATCCAGTCGGCCTATCTCAAAGTGGCATCAGTCTGGTCTTGACATTGCGCTCATTCTCTTCTATTCTCTGGAATCACTCGACCTTGACTCTCAATGTCGAAAGACTATCGCCCTCTCCTCCCCCAAGCCCATGCCTCTGCGAGCAGCGACGATCTCTTGAAGGAGAAGGATGGCTTAGAAGATGAGGTTTCTCGATCTAGATTCACTCTAAGACGACCTGTGGAGTTCGGGATACTCGCTGTCCTCCTCGTCTTGAACATCATCGGATTATACTTCAACTTCTCCAGGTCCACTCCCGACTGCTCGGCCAGTCAAATGGATCCGATATGGGGCGTTTCAGGACCATTGTATTGTGAGCTATATCAAGTCAGCTCTGCATGAGTCTATACTGATCAAGTGCTATAGCTCCGGCTCAAAGTGCGGTGCGATATGAGCGACGAGTATTTGACGAGCTTGGTACTAAAACAATATATCATGGACCTCCGACCGACGAGACGGACAAGGCTTGGGATGATCTTTATTATAGTACGTTCCGTCTGTCTCTTCCGTCTCTTCTCGCTCATGAAACCCTCATCCTCCAGTGGGGCTGTCATACATATCGGCGGAGGAAGCTGCGCTCCTCCCCAACCGCACAGAACCTCTTCCGAACGATAAGGAAGGGCGTTATGCAATCTCTCTCGACGTATTCCACCAAATCCATTGTCTCGTACGTTCTCATCTCCCCAACCTTTGCCTTTGACTCACCCTCTTCCTCAGAATTACGTCCGTAGAGCCCTCTGGCCGGAGCGATATGGTCCCCCAGAAATGGGACCCCCCGGCATAGTGATTGGCAGCGACACGGAGCCCTTTGACCATACGGATCATTGCGTGAACATCCTACGAGAAAACATTCTGTGCAACGCCGATATCACGCCTAATGTATGGCAATGGGATGAGAGCCGGGGAGTCAGCTTTCCACATTTCGATAGCATCCACACGTGCCGAAATTTCGATGCCATTCGAGACTGGGCGATGGCGCGTAAAATCGATCGCGTTTGGAATGCGAGTATTCACGTTGGGCATGAGCATGGTCATTAGGGTTCTGGTGTGTTCTCTCAGTCTGTGGGTGCATCGCAACAGTTTGTATCGGATTTTTGTCAGTATTTCAATCGTACAAGAAAACCATTCTTTCGGACTCAAAGATGTCTATGAATTTTCGGTGCATTGTTCCAATGTCATTCTGAAACGACCTGACGATAGACTTTGCTTGACGAACAGCTCCTATAGCAATATTCATTTGAGGCTGTCTTCAATTATCTGAGCGCCGGCGCCTCTCTTCCTGATAATAACCGACCTCAATTGAGGTCTCGGTGGGCCTTGCATGCATCGTCTACGCTCTTAGCTGCATTTTGTTGAATTCATTGATCACTGAATCAACGGGCTGAGCAAAACCCAGCGAGACTGCACTCTTCGAGTACACGAGTAGTTGCTTAAATAAAATAGTATTATTGCCGAGAAGCCACTTGCACGACCTCGGTCTTTCCCAACGTGTAGCATTGGGTCTAGGATGAAAACATAATTGTCCGCTGGAAGCCTTGAACACAATTTAATGAGCCTGAATGAGGTGTCGGCACCACGAGTTTGAAAAATTTTGATAGATGTGCTGCGCATGGGCAGAGAAATATATATCAGAAGAAATGGATGCAAAGTCGTAGATTGATCCAGGGTTTCTACGAGTCGATGACGACTATTTTCAGGTGTGCAGCGGTCTGAACTTGAGATCTGACGATCAATCAATCAGTTATGGTGTCGGAGACTCAAAACTCGGAAGTAGCGTCGGGTCTCGGCAGTCCGACTTCGGCAACGTCCGAAACACCCTTCCTCGTCAAAGAAATCGGTGAAAATCTGCGTTGAGGACGAGGGGGACACATCGATTCCTGTAGCGCCAGTGAAGGCTCATCTATAGGTCAGTCAGGGACATCAAGGGGTCACGTAGAGTGGTTTCTACCTATAATTTTTGTTTTGTTTGCCTTTCCCATCGGTTGAGTGGTCTAGCGGTTATGATTTCTGTCTAACAGTGCGCGGAGTCGAACCGCCATTGCACACAGAAGGTTCGCGGTTCGACCCCGCGCTCAATCATTCCTTTTGCGATTGGTTCCTGCAATTTTTTATCAAAGAAATCAAGGGTTCAAGCCAAAAGGAGATTTTGATCGAGATAAGATAGGAAAAACAGTAGTAAACAGCGGCATTCCTGTCCGGGCCAGCCAAAAGTGTAAAGTTCCGAAAGACTCCGATCTGCGTTTGTTTGTAATAGCGTACGCGGAAATTTAGTGTACAAAATCCGCAGTGGCAAAGTTTTATCGCTGTGGGGCAACTCGGACGAGAAAAAAAACTAGAGAAACAACTCGCGGTGACGATGTGCGGGGGTCGGGCCCTTGAGTGCGTGACTACTAAATGGGACGAAGAAAAGCTAACTACTATCTTACAGACCGAAGAGCTCTAGCAATGCCGGAAACATCTCCACCCAAACAAACGGAGCTGCCCGACATGACTGTGTTCAAATCTTTCAAGCTGGGTTGGGCCACGGACGAACGCGATCATGATTTGCATGGAGACTCGTCGAAATGATGCGTCGATCTGCCACGACACTTGGCACTCATCGTATGCCATATTGCGAATCTCCACTGATGCAACATACTGTCAACATTAAATCTTCAAACTTAATCAAGCCTTGAACCGTTTACATTCAGTGATTCATCATGGCTGCGATTTGGTGGCGGTATTAGTCTCGACCGCAGCTGATCTATTCCAGTGACGGCCACGAATAAATCTGAGACCTTGCTTGTCGGGAAAAAAAAACTTCAGAATGAATATTTCGGATATTGCCGACGGAGAAGATGCCGTGTTATGCCGCGGTAAATAATAGACTACAACAAACTCTCAACCTACAACTCGCTCAATGGCGAACCTCAGTGTACTCCTGGCACCTCCGTTACTTGCGTCGCTCATGGCTCATGCATACTAGCCAAGTGAACTAACAGGACTATGAGGTAACATACTCAAGCCTTGAATATTCACATGCTCAGCCAATGTCGAAAAGCACTAGAACGGCGCAATGCAGCTATAGCACTCACTATCGTGTCGCGGCGACCCGCTAGGTAACACTGACCTCTTGGGTTTGGGTTTAGGTTTCGGAGGCCCCTTCGGTCCAGTCGCCGTAGGATTTGTCGGACCATAGCAACTGGAAGCAGGACTCCATGTCGGATACACCTCTCTGTGCAGGCAATTCAGTGAACGGCTCCACTGTATCAGGAGCGATCCAAATCATACCTCACAGTACTTTCAGAGTTATATGTCCTTGTATATGGTGGATGAACATCATGTCGTCTGGCATACCGGTACCTTGATCATTATGGTTAGCAGGACTTCAACAATACCAGGTATGTTGGCTCACGTATTATGGACCATGTTGATTTATCGATTGTGAAAGCAGTGAAGGTTGGATCGTTCGAAAATCAGGATACTTGTGCTTGGAAACTCGCTGTCGTCCAAGCACAGCAGGTTTTATACACCAGCTGGCTCTACCGGCTTCTTTCATATTACCGAGATAAGGCGACTCTCCTCTCACGACTGAGAAATGCAAACCCCTCAGAGTGGTCTTGTACTAAGGACCCGCCATCTTTTTAGGGGCTCTTCGGCTGCGCCGCCGTTACAATAGCGATTCCATGTCGTCACTATTGCTCCCTACGGAGCGAGTGGCTCCTCCTGCGCATGCCTACAGCGGGATGCTTCCTACACTTACCTCGGCATCACAATATGCTTCATTTTTCAGTTATGGTGTACAGTGCAGGTTGCGCTTTGCATACCTGATTCTTGAGATTGAGTACGTTTCATTTCCCCGGCATCAGCAACACTCACGTCTCGTCACCGAGTCGCTGTCATACCGAGTCAACAGATTGAAGGAGTCACTGCCCTCATTATACCTTTGAACGCTACAGGGAGTGCCAACGATGCTATCGGAACGGGATTTTGCTATGCGCCATTATTCGATCAGTGGATCAGATTTGATCCGTTATGCACCCGCTGCTTTTTCGATCTAGTCATGCTGGTTTCCACGGAGTCAGTTTCCTCTCTAAGTGGATAAACAAAAGACACTCAATCAATCAGACCAGAAGCGCCCCAACAACCCTTGGGATGTCTCCATCCGGATCATCTGCAAGGTTTACCGGTTTGTTAATTCTTGGTAAGTCTTGCTTTTCTGGAGCAGCATCCATAACATAGATATTTTAAACCAAAGCCTACCGTCCAGCCTCTTTTATATCGGGCCGAAAATAACATGCTTCTCGGGACGCTCCTGTCTTCATTTCTCTCGGCACCGCGGATTCTTGGTTCTGGAGACAACCTAGCTCTCCCGTTTGTGCCATGACGCCTCCGATTCAAAGCTATCAGATCAGTTCACATAGGGTTTACATTTCTACTTGTGATTCTTTTTCCGCCGGGTATCCACTGTCCATTAGCTCCATTGAATTGCTTACTCACGGTAACTGGAGCTCGCGTTCACTCTTGGAGTATCTGCCAGTATGGCTACCTACTTCCAACGCTTATCGACAGACCGCATCATTACCATGAAATTTCCTTCAACTATCCGGAAGAAAATGTTATTTCGATACTAGCAAAGTCTCTCGAGAAGAGTCCCGAAGACGTCTGCGGATTTACACGGCAGCTCAGATCTAGGTCGCGGGTGCATTCGCCATTTTGGGCAGTCGTGCTACTTGCCTCGTGTCACCGATTAAAATCGCCGATCGTCGCATATGAAGGGGTCGGCCCTACCCAGGGTCTAGACTTACGCTCCCATTGCGCTACATCTCAAAAACCTATCCGCGCACTTGCTTATATGCCCAAGCACGCGGAAGCTTGACGGCTTGTGAAGGAGTCGCATATGGCAAATGTCCGTAAATCCACTGTCCAGCTTGCGGCAAGCCCGTCTATGATCGGGCTCGCTGTCCAGTAGCGCTACCAATGGTAATTTTCGGCATTCTGTGGTTACTGAAATTCTAGAAGCTTAATCCTGAGCGCGCGTTCAATGCATAAGCTCATCAGATGGTATGACACTATTGTCCTGAGCTGACTCCAACGACAGGACACGCAGACCAGCAAAAACGGCGCGAAGAGTTTTATCTCCTCCAATTGTCACCTCCTGTAGGCATCTACTGCGGCCAGTAACTGTCTACCATCTAAGGACTAGCCGGATCGAGTAATTGACGACGATAATCGTATGACAAGCCTCCATATTAGCAGCCGACTCTTAAGCCGACACAAACGCGGCCTCTTCTTTACATGCCGAAACTCTATAGCGAGGACACAAAATGCTTCAAATTTACCGCAGATCTCGGCCCGCAGCCTCTAAGTTCCAACTCCAGCTACTCCTAAGCTTCCTTTGACCCTAATCGATGTCGGCACTACATCAGGGGCTAACGGTAACCTATCCCTTCGATGACTCGCATCTCACTACGGAGTTTCCTAGTAAATCTGGGAGAAAGAAGCGGGGATAATGAGCTGAGTGACTCCTTTGCTACGTGATAGGGCGTGTCCGCCGATCGACGAGATGCGGTATTCGCGTTGTAACAGCAGATAATTATAATCAATGCGCCGGTGACGCCAGCATGACTTGGGAACAACATGCCACCTTTCATTTGCGATTAAAGACTCTTTTCACCGTTTGCCAGTGGTGTTGTACATACGAATCAGATCAACGGTGGCATACTTGTATAATGCTCAAAATAGCTCGCATTCTAATCGAATGGCAGCCTGAGAGCAGCGCGAACGGGCTCTTCAGATATTTTTGATCTTGAGACAGTAACGAGAGCAACAACAACCTCTTTGTTGTTCGCGTATGCGTCACACGTTCCTCAAACAGCTCTTCAAACTCCGTTTATCTCGGAGTTTCAAAGAATTCAGTTTGTGCCACTCTCGCTTCGATACAAGCCACACCTAGGAATATAATATAAACAAGCTTGCCACGGAGACTCCCCTGCTTCGCGTTCCCCCTACCTCCATCGTCTTCGCTCAGGCTCTTCAACCTCCAAAATCACAGACCTTCCTCTCGCTCTTTTCCTTCACAATCATTACTCTCCTTTATACCACCATGGCTACAACTATCTCAACACTCCGACCCGTACACAAAGGCAGCTCCAGGCCATACTCCAATATTTCCAATACCACATCGGTCCTGATCGCTCACGCCGATTCAATGTTTCCCCAGCCTCCCACTGTGGCTTCCTTCGCTTTCGATGATATTCGGACGAAATCGTCGAGCCAACCTGCTCGCAACAACGGCATGCCACTGCCAAAATCTCCTCACGGGAGTGTTCAAACGGTCAGATAGTTTACCAAACGCCTTTTCATTCAAGCTCGCTCACCATCTTGCACTACAGCGTCCTCGGGTGCCCCCGGCGGGACATCCTCGCAACGGCCCACAACGACGCAGGGCCCCAACGAACGTCTCAATCTATAAAAGTCGACCTTTACCTTCTACGCCTCTATCTGAAACGTGAGTGTCGAAATCCTATGAGCGCATGTCTCGGCGAATCAAATATTCCATCCAGCAAACACGAAAGTCAGAGGCGAAAGTCAGCCTCCAGCCAAAAACCTAACAGATCTGATTTGAAGAATCTTCATCTGGAGGGATATTCAAACGCCACCTCAGTAAGAACGTTGAAGCTCGACATCTCTCGTGTTCTGACACCACAGCAGTCTAAGAACGGTCCGCGGCAAAAACAGATCGCAGAGAACCTGAACCGCAAAACCTCCAAGCCTGTACCACAGGCTCACTATGCTCCTCGAAGCCGATTCGTGGAGTGTTTCTCACAATATTCCGACGATGCATCCATCGAGACGTTGAGCACCGATTCGTCCGATAGTAGTCAGAGCGGTAAGCATGGCAATTGGATGGAAAGAGCGACAACTGATAAGTACCTGCAGATCAGTCGATCAGCGCCCTCGTCCCATCCAGGCGCCTTAATTCGTCCACCAAGTCGAAGAACGCCAAACAGTTGGCGATAGTTGTTAGGCCGCCGCCGCGATCATCCTTAGCCAAGTCTACAGACGTGACAGCGAGTGTCGTCCAAACTCTGTTGAGAAAGTTTGTGGGGTACTTCAGGGCAGCGCCGGGAACCAAAGTCGGGGCAGACGATAGTTTCCTCGATTTCAACTAGTTGTGTATTGTATCAGCTTTTACCGTCTCTTCTCCTCGGAAGAGCTGGGATGATGTATCAGTATAGAAAGCATGACTCTCTAGTTTTGTTGCGCGGTAGAGCGTCCAAATTCATAGATATACTCCAACCAAGTTTCTAGATCCAAGAATGACGCGAGAGGGATCCATGTTTCTCTGCTCTTATCATTTGAGTGCAACGTCGAGTGGGAGCGAGAGGTTTCATGTAGATTAAGTATGGAAACCCGTGAACGAAGGCGATTTTCTCGACTCTCGAACCGTTTGACGTGGCACCCCGAAAGGAAGCTGTGGTGTAAGTCTGTCCGACGGGACACTCTTCCAAATTCAGCGGTCTGATCGACAGCACCGATACGCGATGCTTAGGGTATACCTCAGGAATGATCAGATTTAAGTCGAGGAAGTAGGACTGATGGCTCATCATCTTAGCCCGCGCTGGACATCGGATTTCTGCTGCTTTCTTCGAGTAAACATGCTATCGTGAATGATCCATTTGAGCGATTTGCCTCAGGAGAAATTCTTCCTTCATTGTACTGTATCGTCTGTGTATGGGGAGGCATTGATCATCCCCAAGCACGATCGATGATCGAAGACCACGGAGCCGTCCTCACCTTCGAAATATCAATCCAAAATAGTAATGAGACATCACAAAGCCAACTCACCGTGATAGATGATAACAAGTAAAAGATCTTCGCCGTTAGTGTGAGAAAGCAGGGAGGACGGAATCCTGATAAGAAGAAGGAAAATAAATATTGAGAGCCGAAGCTCTTCCACTCTGATTAAGCGTGTCATCCTTGTGCAGGGGCCATGCTAATCTTCTCTGTATCGTTCCAAGTATTATGTAAGCAACCCCGAAGGGTGCACAATACTAAGCCGGAACCCCTAGCCATGCGAACTGCAAATTCGATTGTGAAAGAGCGCGTGTGGGCTAGCACTTTCATGTTCCTCCTCAGTCGGTCCTCCTTGACCAACGACCACAACTCTCATCAGCACTGACCCGTTCCTACATGCACTCCGCTTCGTGTTCACTCTGACATATCTCGATATCGAGGCATTCGGCTCTGGGACGCCTTCT